>JAQFVV010012393.1:10710298-10827798 GCA_028023455.1 Epiperipatus broadwayi | reverse complement strand
TAAAAAATTATCAATAGAATTAATTAGAAAATGTTGTAAACTATCTCATTGGCAGGAATGTACTTAAAATTTGAAAGATTTGTGACAATAAGATATTAGATGAATCTAAAAAAAAGATTAGAAAAGAATGTAAACATTAATTAAAAACCAAATTAAAATTATGATAAAATTTAGACAATGGGAGATTTAAATATAAAAGTGGCAGCTTGACCATTGTTATCCAGTTTCCAGATTGTTTCAGAATTTTTCTAAAACTCAATTCAGTTAAATCAGTTGCTGACTTCATTGAGTCATCCATCATTACTGAAGTTGCAGTTAATGTGATCTTCAGTGGATCAGTCCTTACCTCTGCAGAAAAATATAAAAGTAGACACCACAGAAGTAGCAACATGCATTGCTAGAGAACTTTTGGAATTGTTTAGCTGGGCTTCATGCTCCAGATTTTCAGCATCATCAATTGCTCTGACCTACAATCAATGCCTCATCCTTCAAAATAGACTCTGCCACATACTCTCCCTCTCTCATTTACCATCAGAAGCAAGAAAAAACATTAAACCATCACTGGAAACCAAAAGGCCAGCTGGTTATAAATCAAAACCAAAGGAAAATGTCAATTGCAAAAAGATGACATCATCTTGACAATTCTAAACGTAGTTAAATAAACTTTTTTCAATTGTAAACTGTCTATACATATATATGTTTAATGAAATGAACTATAATAAAGAATTAAAAATGTGCCACCTAGTGGTTCTAGGAATACAATGTTAGTTTCAGGTCCCCTATATTAGGTGGAATTAAAAAAGGATAATGAAGCTTCACTGTAATATTTTGAAGCTAAACTGAGGGTAAACTCATTACCTTTAAGTGTTATTATCAAAATGAAGAAAACTTTTAGTTTTCTAACAGCAACAAGGTTTTAACTGACATCGTTGTGAAAACAGAAATGGCAGAGAATTATCAAATCAAGTGCAGAATAGAGGGGGAAATGCGAGTCAAGAAAACAGCAATATGGATAAACAACCAATGGAAGAAGAGAATCTAGTTAACAAAGAGAGCACCTCAGGTGATTTGGACTATATGACACCCAAAATATCACAAGGGAAAGAGAAAGTGAATGTCAATGAAAGCTTCAACAACATTATCTATAAAGTGAAACCGATTAATAAAAGTTTAAAATTGAAAACATTATCTAAAAGCGAATCAGATTAATAAGAACAAATCTATAAAATCGAAATTTGAAACTAATGAGAGAAGTAAGTCAAACAAATTATTTAATGTTAATAACCAAGAATTTAAGTATGAAGAGGCATTACAATCAAAGTATGGGGTAAATAATGTTATGCAGAAGGCTTATAATAATATATTGGATTAACGAATGAGGAAGATGAAACAACTGTTTTAACAAAGTCACCTAATGAATAACTTTTAATAATGATTGAGAAATTCAAGGAATAAAAGTGAACACTTCTTTTATCAAGATCATAACCACAGACAAATTTATTTGACAAACTGGATGCTATACACTCCAGCTAGAAATATTTTTGTAACAGTGATAGAGTTTTATTGTAATATTTAAGGGCACAGGTCTGCACTCCTCATTCCTTTCACAGGGGCTGATGATGGCGGTCATTGGGAGTCTGGTTTGTGGGTGTGGGCTGTTGACGATTATTGCCGCTTCTAGAATACCTGCCAGGAGGGTACAGGGTCAAAGTTTTCAGCACCTTTCCTGCTTTGATGGGCTGCTGTGCTCCCTTGATGGATTGTTTTTGGGCAGTGCAGATCTGTGCTCATCCATATATAGATACACATTGAGTAAGGTTATACAACCCTTTTGTGGATATGTTATTTATTGAGCATATGTACTTCGTTTTTACCTTGTAACATTGAACACTGTAATATCATGTAGTGGGTGATCAGTCACCTGTGTTTTTTTACCTTAATAAAAAAAAAAACTATAATAAAGAACAATTAGTAATATTGAATCTCTTAACAATTATTGTATGCTTATTCATTCTTTTGTATTAAATTGTTCTGTTATATTTATTTAAATATGTGTACAGATGAATAAATAAATGTTTACATAAAATGTTGCATGGTCTTTGGTCTCTCTTTTTCTCTTAACTGAGTCACCAGCAATTTAAAGATTTTCATAAGTTAGTTAGTATTGAGCTGGATTCCTTGATTAGGATTGTGAGTTAGACTGGGGATATTTCAAGAACTGTATTTGTTTTCCTGTTGACCAGACACACTGATAATATTTAACCTATATGTTTGGAAGGCATCAGAGATGTATTCTCAAAACAAAAAGTGCTTGGGATGGCAGGGGTTTCCCCAGGGGTATAGAGAGGTGCTATGGTCTGGAAAGATGATCAGCTTTGTTCATTTGTATAGCATTGATCTGGCCATAGGTATCATTAATGGTTAATCATCAATGATATTCTACCCCTCTGCTTGAATGTGTGATCCAATGCTAGAGACATTAAATAAGACAGCCAATCATATAAAGTAAATGATAAAATGTTAGTAAATAACTATGATAATAATTAATAATATATAATAAAAATAATAAATATAAAATATTGACAGATGACAAATGGTTGCAAATAAACCACAAAGGTCAATTCAGTGTGTACCAGATCATTACAAATGCCATCCAACATGGGTGCCAATGTGCCACAATGGTCCAGCATAATTAAAAAAATTTGAAACTAAATTTAAAATAAACACCAAGTTCCATAATAATAAGTAGTTGAAATCAGTAAGCAGTGTAAGAAGAGAACTAGGCCAAAGAAAACAAAATATAATATTGAGAATATAAAATAAAAGGTATAAAATGTAAATAAAAATGAGAGGAAGGAAAAGTGGCCAAAGTTAGTCTAATACTCCATTTGATTTATAGAAAACTAAGGAAAATAAGTTGTATAATATTAAAAAAAATAAAGTTATAAAAATTAAACTAATGCATACTAGAGCCAAAACAAAAATGGAAGCTCAAAACAAAGATGTAGAAGTAATTAGTGAAAAACAGAAAGTTGCAGATAAAAAGTGACAGAAAAAAATGAAACAATCAGTTGATTGAGGGAACAGGAAGAAATGTTCAGAAAAAAAATAGAACAGTGGATCGAGGGAATGAAAATAGTTTAACAATAAAATAGGAAGATAATAGAAAATGGAAGAACAGATAAAAATAATTTAGCAGAAAAAATAGAAATAGTAAAGCTAAAAGTCAAGGAAGGTAAGGAAAAATCAGAAATCAAAAATATATTAATATTGACTATAGGAAAGATAAAAACACAAATACAGACACATATTTAAATAATAATTCAGCTAGCCCATTGTCAGAACAGAAAATTACTTGTATTGTAATGCATAATCTTCCATATAATATGGAACAGATGTTTAATTGGTACAGAAAAGAAAATGGTAGAACAAATAGACAATCTTCTGACTATATTTGACAGCATGAAGCCAAATTATAAAGCCAGAGAAAAGGGATTCAACCCCTAGAAAGAGAGAAATATAAATATTATAAATTACAGCTATTATAAAAATGAATGGGATAAAAACCCTCAGTATAGAGAGTCACACAGTTCTAGAAGAATGGGGGCTGATGAATATAACAGCCATGATCTGGAAACACAATGCTGGAAACTAACTGCTCTTAACAACAGGCCAGGCCTAGGAATAGGTCATTATTTCCTGGCCTGAGTGGATACATAAGAAACCTAAAAGAACCACCTGACAAAAATTAAGTAGGTTTATAGTAATTGGATATACCTCAGGCAATGAAAAGAAAAAAAATTGTACTTGGATTATGAGAGTCAATATAAAATAATGGAAATAAAAATTAGGTAAATAAAAAAAAAAAGATAAACAAAATAAAAAAGAAGATAAATAAATTAAAATAATTTATTTTGAGAGTTGATATATGATAAAGGAATAAAAGTAAATAAATAAAATGAAATAAAATAAAATTTGTAAAATATAATAAAAATGAATAACATAATCTTTCATGAAATCTAAATAAACAAAAATAATCTTATGGAAGCATCAGTTGTGTTGTAGCTGATATATTTATGTAAGTATCAGTGTAACGGGTAAGAAAAGAATGTTGATTGTTGCCATTACTTTGTGAACTCATAACATTACTACTGCAAGACTTTGTACTTTATTTACTAACAGCATTTAGATATGACTGTATTTCAAATTTATTTACATAATATTTATGTTGTAAATTTTCTGATGTTATATATATTCACACAAATATTGTTTCTTTACTTAATTAAAACAGATATACGTTATTATGCAAAATGTGCTATGGCAAATGATAATACTTGATCATAATTTACAGTAATTTATCATTGTCTAAATACAATTTATAACAGTAACTTTTAATAACGATAAATATATAAATATACTTTGATTCTAGAAAAAAATATTGATAAATATTGTAAATAAAAACATTAAATTAGCATTTTAAAAAATTTACTTTTCAAATGTGCAAATTAACATTCATTTTACAAGAAAGATTTAAAAGTTGTTTTTTTTTTTTTTAACATAGTCAACGTAATCAATATTTTACTGAGACATTTAAATTGCTAAAGGAGAATTCTAAAATAAAATAAATATATATAATTAGAATATTAACCTTGACAAATGTAATGGTAAATGATAATGAATTTATTAAAAATCATTTTGAAAATACATTATAAAATATATATATATATAAATATATTTTTTCTACATAAAATATTGTTTTTATATTACAAACATGTTGAATCTTACTGATTATAGAATTCATAATTAAATTATGATTAAAGAATATAAAATATATAACAATATTTCTCTTTCAAAACTTGTAAATTAACATTTACTGTATTAATATACATTCAAATATGTTTAATACAATTAATTTAAAATAACATTTCTATTTTGACTATTTTTATTATTTTATCACGCTAAATTTAAAGCAAATATAAGACTATTATTAATAATAGATATATCGTTGTAAAATTATATTTACTAATATAAATATTATAGGATATTATTATCTCAATAATTCTTGGTTCCTATATAACATGCATATAAATATAATAATTTTGGAATTTCAATACAAATCTTTTTTTTTTCTTTTTACATTACCTAATACCTAAATACTCCTATATTTCAACTTATGGCTTATTATTTTTTTAAAATATCTATTTATATTGTTAATCAAAAAATATTTTAACAGTCTAATTCATTTCAAAACTTTTAATTCATTTCTTTAATTAGAGCTTTATCTATAAATTACCTTTAAAAATTGTTTTATTATATAGAGTATATAAGCACAGACTTTCACAAGACCCACACTCAGCACTCTATCCCATATCATTGATACACTTGAACACATATATTGAAAGATAAATAATCACCAATATAGTTATTTCATGCTAAACTAGCAATCATCAGTTGGTCCAGATTATCATCTTTACACATATATACAATAAATGCTCAGAAATATATTAAGATAGCCAATTCTCATACTTTAATGGATGATATACTTCAATCCTCTCCACACTCCAACTCTTCAACCATCCATCCAATTGAAAATCTGACAAGAATCTTGGTCTCAGCATGGCCTTTGAGCATTCCATCCTCAGATTTTCAATTCAATGGATGGTTGAAGAGTTTGAATGTGGAGTGGATTGAAGCATGTCCATTAAAGTATAAAGATTGGCTATCTTAATATATATCTGAGCACTTATTGCATATATGGCTAGAGATGATAATTTGGACCAACTGATGATTACTGGTTTAGCCTGAAATACATATATTAGTGATTATTTATCTTTTCAACATATATGTTTTCAAGTGTAGCAGAGTTATGAGATAGAGTGGTGAGTGGTGGGTTGTGTGAAAGACTGTGTTCATATTCCCTATATATTACATATATTGATAGAGGTATATAATAAGCCTGTATTTCAGTTATTACAAAATTGTTTTAATTAAAATAGATTATTATTCCACTTTACTTTTGTTTTAGGTAAAGGTTCAATGATAACCATAAAAATATGATTAAAACTATAAATGAAAATGATATATATGATTGTGATTGATATTGGAATTGTCTAAGTATTGACTGATTTTAATGATTATATATATATTGAAACATATATTTTTTCCATCGTATACATTTCACCTATTTACCCCTCCATCTGTGACAGGTTTAAACTCTTAAAGCATACCCATTTTAAGATGCTTACATAGTTGTATATGCACTGCTGCATATATATATATGAAAAACAAAAAACACAAGTTAAAAACTTGCATACGCTTGCATTTATGACTATAGATGGCGATATACCAAAAACACCTTCAAGCGTTTGTTTACATAAACGTCAGACCTTGCTTGATCTTGAACACTGCAAAAATATTAGTAATTTTTTTAACTCACCTGTTCCTTTTCATTATAATTAATTTAGATAAGTTGGTTTGTGTTTCCTGTAGACCGTAACCTTTTGGCTAGCAATTTTATCGAATGTATTGTTCTGGTTTTCCTAAATCAGAGATTCTGTTTTTTTCTATTTAAGATTATGTAAATCATAATCTTTTCTTGTTCTATTTTCTTTTATTGTATTGAAATCAACCTTGATGATCTTAAACATTGTCATTCATGAGCTGTTCTGCAGACATATGACATTCTTAGTCCCAATGTTTCTTTTCTGGACTAAGGAAAGCTGACTTGAACTGTTTCATTGTATTCCCTACAAGTCTCCTTTGTTTTGAAATCTCTAAATAGGAAAACTAGAATTTGTTTTTTTTTTATAAATCGCTAGTAGAAAGTCATTATAAATTTCTTTTTAAATCTTGTAAGGGCGTTTAATGTTTCAATACTCTGTACACTCTCTGGTAAATATGCCAGAGAAATCTAAATCAAACTTTCATATTTTATTTGCCTGGAAATATTATTGTGAGTTTAATAAACTGTAAAATTATTTGAAATTATTTTGGCTGATATTTGTCTCTGTATTCTTTTCTCAATTGTCTGAATAATGTTAAAGATCTCTTTCTCCCCCTGGGTCTAGCTGGTAACATTCATTATCATCAACTCTTGATCACCCTAAATTAAATTTTTTAGATAGTTAGTGACCTAGTGGTGCCTTTGGTGATCAAAAGAAATGAACAAGTGATTGGTACAATAGGTTATAGAATGATTATGGGGAAAGAACTTTTAAAAGACCCAGAAAAGTATCAAAAAGATTCTTACAATAGACTTAAAAGACTGATGACTATATTTGTAATTTAAGTGAGGATGTGTAAAACATAACTACCACCTAAAAAATATTGTGATAAAATGCACTGTGGTAAAACAAGAATAAATGTTTCATTATCATCAAAAATATTTTGTCTTCTATCATCATTTAAGAAAAATTAATGAAGCATCTTTTATTCAAGAGTCTTGTAATAAAAAATGAGAATGTATATATACTGAACAGACTATAATCCCAGAATTATAAAGTTTACATTTTTTTTATATTTTTGCAGACTATGGTTTTTATGAGCCAAATAATTCTATTCATAAAAATTTAAATCAAAGAGAAGCCAGTATAAAATTTAATATATTACATCCAAGCCAGAAAAGTGACTGCAATGAAGTATTTTAGTAGGCTTTCTTGATAGATAGTTAATATATAATGTATATCTATTGACAGAATAAATGTCTAGTTTTGTGTATGCCTTTTGGATTAGCAAATGTAAATGAATTTCAAGACAATATTCTGACAATAGAAATATTTGCCTTGACATTAACGTCTTAGAAAAATGTTATCATTCCTGCCATTAAGTATTATTAAAAACTCATTATTTATATATGTGTGAGTGAATATGTATTATGTTAAATTATCGGTCAGAAGCATGTTTTGTAATCAAAACAACAGAGTGGTATTGACCAAGACAAAAATTACTTGATTACCATTGCTATAATACTTAATCAATGTATCTACTTGGTCATCTTCATGACCTGAAGTTAAAAAAAAAGTGAGATTTGGACATTTTTAGATATATCTTTACAAATAGATCCAAATGCATATTCAGACAATTGTTCATTGATAAATAAGTATATTGTCTATTCTTAGATAGAGGGTTAAATAAGAATGGAAACCACAAAATTGTCATTCAGTTGACAATTACTAAATATAGTAACTATTGTCATTTTCACTATTGAGGAAAACTGAAGATTTCTTTGATCTCCAGTGAGCATATTTAAGGATGTTTTATTTTTAATAGTTACTAGTCATTTAACAGTGCTTACTAACTCCTTAGTACAACTTATTTTCATACATAACTATAAAGTCACATATATAGTTTGTACACAAGTAAAAGAGTAAATCGTGAAAAACTTTTTAAATACGGTAAATAGAAAGATTAAAGTTAGTTTTAAGCTATCTATTTACAAAGCCAAAGGCTATGATTTCGCTACGTTCAAAACCAAAATTCTACATGGTCTAAAGATTTTGTTAAAGGATTAAGCCACTATTTTTTTTACTTTTATAAATACTACTAAAACAAAAGAGAATAAAATACTTTTGGAGACATATTATATGTATAATATATAAATAAGTTAAATAATCAAAGTTAGCCAAAGAGTATCTTAAATATACTTGCAGAATTAGAATTCTTCATTTAAATAAAATTATATAAAAGTTAACATATCATGTGATTGAATATCTGTGATTATATTCTCAAACATTACAGTATTTTATGAACAATATTTTTTACACCGCAATAGCTGGAATAGTTTAGACCGATGATGAATCGTAATGGCAGAATAAAATCAAAAAGAATACAAAATCTTGCTCAATTAATATAAAAAATGTTGTATACTCCTGTTAATTTAATACTTAAATGCCACTTGACCTCCCACATAACTCATAATGTAATAAAAATCCATCACGGACAGGTGCATCAATGTTGACTACTATCTCTTCTCACAGTCAATTATGTAAATATTGATTTAGCCAATGACATTTCATGGATATATAAATAGAGATCGTTACTGCAGAGTAGTGAACTAATGAAATAATATACCAGTTTAAATCCCTTTCTAAAATTTATTTCTTAATTGAAAAAAATGTTTGATCATTGGTGTTAGTTTAACATTGGTTTTCCTATAATCTTATTCAAAATCATTATAATTGGGTAGTATGACAACAGCTTTAAGTAACAGAAAATTAAAAAAGCATTCCTAAAAACAATATGTAAGAACATTCTAAAAAATAATAAGCAATAGTTAATTGTTTCTTTAATAATAATTCCAAGATCATTATTGATTAGATATTTGAACCCATCTTCAATAGTTACATAATTTGGACTCATAATTAAACCACTGTTTGTTGTAAAATAGCAATAACAATTTACACTAACTTGTTAATTAGATAATCAGATAATAAATTCAATATTGCTATGTAAATCAATATCTTCAACTCGATAATTAGTTTTTAGCAATATGTAATCCTAAAATAAAATTCCATAATATCATAGGCAGAGCACTGATGCATAAAGTCTATGAGCTGTAAGATGTATCTGGACGCTTGATTTCTTATAAAAAAACTAAGAATTTTTCAATTATTCATCCACAAGCCAATCCATCTAATGATTGATAGGCAATGAATATGTATCTATTTTAACACTAGAAGGCAAAAGAAGAAAACATTCGATTGTAAGGATTAAACAGCTCAATCCTTAAGTTAAAATAGTGGGGGGGGGGGGATAAAAGAGAAAAGTTGAGAAATTATTCCAAGATTTTTGAATTGTCATATTTTTTTTTAAAGAATAAATGTCTCATAATCATTTATGCATACATCTACTGCAATTCATTTTTTCTTTTGTCTTCAAATTTTGTTGTTATTGTTGATGTTATTATTACTATGATGATGATGATGACACATTTATGGTAGATCATTTGTTTAAATTGTTGAAAAGGCAATGCTAATAAGGAAAACAGATAAATGAATTAAATAATTTAATATATCCAGCACACAGTTCTTCTTTTCAAAATAGTTCATATATATCTATATAAATGAATTATATTAAATAGATATTATAAACAACGTTAATAACAAAACTACCTATAGATGTGCATATAGATTTTTTGTAAAGAAATTAGAAAATGAATTTCTAATTTATATTTTTTTCCTATATTTTAAAATATTTTTTTATTATTTTAAAATTATCTATATATTTTTTCATATATTTAATGTCATTAATAAAGCACTAAAATGTTTAAAAAAGAAATTGAAAAGGATTATCATTCAATATAGGTGTGGATCTAATAACTAACAATCAAAGTTTGATAGTAGGTGACAAGTGAAATTGAATGTTTTAAAAATACTATGGAAATTGCTTACATAATAGGAGAAATGCAAGGAAGGGTTGTGGACATTGTTATTGTTACCATTATTACTCTGGATTTACTTCTAGCTTGTTTAACACAATTTTTCTCTTAATTTTGCTTACTTTAAAGAAAGTTCATTTATAGTTCATATAACTATGAAGATGCATGAATTAACAACCCAGATTTCTGAAGTTTCAGTCCTTTTGTTATTATCTACAAAAATACATCAGTCAGAGATTAGTAACATAAAGATATATATATATATATATATATATATATATATATATATGAAAGAAAAATTGCAGTGAACAACTATCTGTCCATATCCCTGAAGAAAAGAATAAACAACACAACTTAAAAAAGTCATTTCCCAAACTTCTAATGAATGTTAATGGTTTTTTCTGTCTATCATGTCTTTAAAAGTAAATAGTTCATGTCTACATGAAATGATCTATGCATCCTGCCATTAATATAATTATCAAATGTCATAATCATGATCATCCAAGCTTGAAGACTGAAGCAGAGACTCTTGAAATTATTATTTTTCTTTTATATATATATATATATATATATATATATATATATATATAAAAAGAAAAATAATAATATATATATATATATATATATAAGAGGTTGCAGAAAGGAGTTTTCTATTAACTGAAAGGAGACCCTTTGATTCCTCTTGAAGGCCTTAAAAGAACCGAGCAGGGCAAATTCCTAATGTCCACTCCATACGTTCTTGTCATTGCAGCTGTTATTACCTCCTATATCTATTACATCTTCCAAATTGCCCAAAATTTTAAATGAAAAAGTGAGACATGCAATTAAATGTATGAAGAAAGGAAAGGCTCCAGGAAATGATGGAATTATAATTGATATATTAAAAGAAGCAGGTGAAGAAATAGAAACAATTTTAGCAAAGTTATATACCAAATGTCTAAATGATAAAGATGTACCAGAATATTGGAAGAATGCAGTTATAATATTAATATTTTAAAAAGGTGATAAAGAAGATATTAGAAATTACAGACCTATCAGCCTTTTATCAGTTTTATATAAAATTTTACCAAGATAATTACAACTCGTCTACAGAGAACATTGGATTTCCACCAACCAAGAGAACAAGCTGGATTTAAAAGTGGTTTTAGTACAATAGATCATATCCAGGTATTGAGGGGAGTCATAGAAAGAACAAATGAATATGAGTTGTCATTATGTTGTGGATTTGTAGATTATGAAAAGGTATTCGATTCTATACCCATTTCTTCAGTGATTAAAACATTGGATCATCAAGGTATAGATCCAGGATATTGTCATATTTTAAAGAATATTTATATAAATGCAACAGCAACAATTATATTACATAATGATACTGAAAAAATCAACATTGAGAAAGGTGTAAGACAAGGTGACTCCATATCTCCAAAACTTTTTACAGCAGTGCTGCAAGAAGTATTTTGTGAATTAAAACGGGAAACTAAAGGAGCAAAAGTAAATGGAGAGTATTTAAGTCATTTAGATTTCACAGATGATGTAGTTGCTTTTGCAAATAATGCTTCAGAGCTGCAGGAAATGTTGCAGGAGTTAGCAGATGAAAGTAGAAAAGTAGGACTAAAGATAAATGTTAAAAAGACTAAAGTAATGTTTAATAGATTTGCCCAAAATATGAAAATAAAAGATTGATTATGAAGAATTAGAAGAAGTTAACAGTTACAAATACCTTGGACAGATTATTAATACAGATGGAAACATAATGGAGGAAATTAATTATAGAATTAAACTTGGTTGGAGTGCTTTTGGTAGAAATAACTTGATACTAAAAGGAAATATGCCTATGTGTTTGAAAAGGATGGTTTTTAAAAAAATGTGTTTTACCAGTTCTTACTTATGGATCTGAGACTTGGACACTTAATAGAAGAGCAATACAGAGACTTCAGACCACTCAAAGGAGTATGGAGAGATGTATGTTGGGAGTAACAAGAAGAGATTGAAAATGCCATGTATGGGTAAGACAACAAACAGGTGTTACTGACCTTATTGAAAAAATTAAAAATGAAATGGAGTTGGGCTGGACATATTGCTAGAAGAGATGACAATAGATGGACAATTGAAATTTTAAACTGGATTCCAAGAGATTGTAAAAGACCCAGAAAGAGACCACATGTGAGATGGATGGATGAAATAAGAAAATGTGCAGGGGTGTTGTGGAGAAGAGAAGCTAAAGATCAGAGCAGATGGATTAAACTTGGAGAGACCTTCATCCTGCAGTGGATTGATAATGGTTGATGATTATTGATGACTGATTGATTGATATATATAAGGGAAAGGTCAAATGGCTACAATTGGTATATACACATTTTTTTGCTATTTTTTTTATTTCTTTAGCCTTTATCCATGGAAAGGCTGTTAGTTAAAATAACAGGCATCATTTTTTAATGATTAAATCATATAATTGTTATGACATACAAGCAATTATTATATAATATAGATATATTGAATTAAACCTATAATAGAACATACCTGCATAAAGATTATTTAAGTTATTAAATTCTTTCATTATTAGCTATAATTTTTCAGTTATGAATGACTTATAATAATTCTTCTTATCAAGAAATTATACATTCAAAGGGTGAATTTGCTTTTATAATATTTATATATTTTTTTTTAGTAAGAACAATACGTATGTGTAATCTTAGCGATGTAAATAGTTGTTTCCAATGTTTTCTATATTGGCATATTTCTTAGAGTTGTTGTAGTATTAGTTACTGGTTTCCTATTAAATATCATGAAGTTAAGTGTTGTATAAATATATAGTAATGCTCTTGTCATATTTTTTTAAAATATCTTGTTGCTGAATAAAATGGATCAACCTTCATGCACAGTTCATACTTAGTTTTTTTATTAAAAAGATATAATTTAAAAGAACACATCTTAATCTGAAAAGGATTTTTGTTGAGTCAAAGAAACAGCTTTATTCATCAAAGAATTAATTTTTGAATTTTGAATTATTTGGTCATTATTAAGCTAAATTATTAATAACATGTATTGTTTAATGATATAACTGAAATGATCTTTATCTATAATATATTATAAAATACCTCCTGTACAAACATATAAATAGTGTATGTTATGCAATATATAATGTTCATAAATTGATTTAAAAAAAAAAAAAAACCTATGTGATGAAAAGACTACTATTGTTACTATTTTTTGTCATTCTCACTTATATTTATATATAAAATATGAACTAATTATTTTATTTAAAAATTGACTTTGTTTATTTTTCTTTTAAGACTACATCACGCATTTACATTTGTGGGTCATAATATAATGCTTGATTTTATTAATGTATTCATTTTAAGTTGAGATTATTGAAATATTATTTTGATTATTTAGTTAAACTTTAATGAACAGTCAGTCACATTACTAAATGATAGAAAATTAAGATATTAAAATAAACTTTTTATATTTATTTACTTTTCAAAAATATAATCCAGAGTCAATAAGATGTCCCCTTTGATCCCAAATTATATTTATCAAGTAATATTGAGCCTCATTAATATATTTCTAATAGTAATTTTAAAGTTATATTTATAGTTTAGAAATAATAAGATTAATTTATACCTTTTTATTATTATTAAGATTTGACTTATCCAGTTCATGCAATATTATATACAAGAATTACCCAATTTTTTATATTATTTACTGTTAAAATTTAGCACATCAATAGCAAAGTACATTTTCATAAAGTTATAATTTGGTACCTCAATTCATTGGGGCACAACAAAACCTCTCTCATTATTCATCACTTTTTGTAAAGTTATGAGCTAGTACATATATCCGAATAATGCTTGATTTCTTATAAAAACTAAGAATTTTTCGATTATTCATCTTCAAGCTAATCCATCTACTAATTGATAAACAATGAATATATATATATATATATATATATATATATATATATTACTATTAGAAGGTAAAAGATAAATTTTAATGTATGTCTGATGTTTATTGTGACTATAAAAAATACGATTATATATAACGCAATCCTCAACAGTGAAAAAAAACAAGATCTTACATCTATGGATAAATATAATTCTTACATTTTGTCATTCTGATATCTAAACTGTTAATTTGAAAGCTTCAAACAACCTACGATTTGAACTCAAACTACTTATTCTTTATCATATATAAATTTAAAACTAAATTATATTAAAGAATATATTGGTAATTTTTTTAAAAAAATTACTCCAAATATTTAGATCTTTGTTAAAAGAATAAATGATGTCAATCAAACATATTCTGCCTCCTCTCAGCTCTAAAATGAAAGTTCTGAAGTGCCCTTTATTAGTAGAAAAATAAAATTTGTTATAAATATAATAGTTGTTAATTAATGGTCATTTTAAAAGATAATATATATAGCAAAATTCTGACTGTAAACTATGATAGAATATATGGCGCTCAGTTTTAAAGGAATTCTCATCATCAGCTATGTGAACCTTAAACATTATTTAACTACATATGTTTTATTTCAAAGTGTGAGAAATGAAATCCATATAATTATTCAATGTGATACTTTTTATAATGAACAGTCACAGACATATTATATGTACTTTTAAGCTAGATGTAATTATAGGGGATTTGAACCCAGACTTTTTTCAAGATCCCTCTATTCATCTACTCCATCTTATACAACCAATACACATGACCACATACATGTGAAAAAATAAATGGTCCCCAATATATGTATTTTGTACTTAACCAGCACTCATCAGTTGGTCTAGATCATTATCTCCCACGCACATATATAATCAGTGTTCAGTTTATATTAAGATATAAAATTCTCAAACATTGATGGCCATTATTCAATTTTCTCCACTATCCAAATCTTCAGCCATCTATATCATTGAAAATCTGAAGGTCTCATGTTCAAAGCCTCTATAATATACTCATGTAATATATTTGTTTTTAGATATTATATATTCAACTTGTATTCTGCCTATCCATCTTCTGTGTATTTAAGTAGGCTTAAGGTCTTGCATATTAGGGTCAGGATGATTTATGGTAAACATGGGTATGACAACAGTTAAATAAACATGTCACTTCAGATTTTCAATGATAAGGATAGCTGAAGAGTTGGAGAGTGGAGAAAGTTGCTGAAAAGTTGGAGAGTGGATTAAGTTGAAGCCTATCCATTAAAATATGAGAATTTTCTATCTTAATACAAACTGAGCACTGATTATATATATATATATATATATAATCAGTGCTCAGTTTGTATATATATATATATATATATATATATATATATATATATATGGGGCGAAATGATGATTTGAAACAACTGATGAGTGCTGGATCAGGATAAAATACTTATAATGGAGATCACTTATCTTTCTTTGCATATATGTGGTCATGTGTATTGGTTGTATAAGGTAAAATGGATGAATAAAGGGAAGTTGAAAGTCTCGGTTCAAATCCTCTCTAATTATATATATATATGGAAACTTATAATTAAATATTAGTAAAGACAGTAATCAAAAATTTTGAAAAGTACAAAAATTATAATCAGCACTTGGGAGTGCTTTCAACTATCCTCATAGTCTTTGTCAAATAATGCTTTGAAAGATCAATTTCCCCATAATTTCATGATCTTAATGTTTTCTGCCTGCCTATTGATTAAGTCCTGCTTCTATTTATATATTAGCATAGCTTCCTTTATTTTCCTTTTATTGTTATTTTTTTCAATTTGCAATATTTTTACATTATTATAATTGAAATTAAAACCATATATACATGATTTATTATGATTGTAAAAAATGGAAGCTGATACATTATTATATTTAAAATTTTGTTTTATATTTTGAACTTTTTTTAATAAAATCAAGTGCTCTTTAGTTCTTTTCTCCAATGAACATCTTGAATCCCCTACATATCCACTACCACACCTATATCATCATCATCAACCATTATCAATCCATTGCAGCATGAAGGTCTCTCCATGTTCAAACCATCTCTGAACTTTAGCTTCTTTTCTCCACATCACTCCTGCACACTTTCTTATTTCATCCATCCATCCATCTCACATGTGGTCTCTTTCTGGATTTTTTACAATCTCTTGGAATCCACTTTAAGATTTCAATTGTCTATCTATCTAGATAACCATTCATAAATAATGCAATTTTTATTTATAAATGAGGTTTTATCATTAGAGTTATTTATTAATTTATTTAATGTAGGGGATACATAAATTGCAATGTCACATATACCTTTATAAATTTTCCTTATGAGATTTTCTTGTTGAATCAAAATATATCGTAATGATATCCAAATTTTTTTATTAGTAGAGTAGCCAACATTTAACAATTCATTAGAATACATTTCAATATTTTTGGCTTTATCAGATGAATATTTACAAAGATTGTCATTTCTAAATAAGAAATAAATTAATAAATAACTCTAAAGATAAAACCTCATTTATATGTAAAAATTGTATCATTTATGAAGGAATATGTAGGTGTTGTAATGGATATATAGAGGAATCAAAATGCACATTAGAGAAAAAAATTAAAGAGCACTTGCTTTTATTAAAAAGAATTCAAACTATGAAACAAAATTGTAAAGATAATAATAATGTATCAGCTTCCATTTTAGGACCATAATAAACCATGTATATATGGTTTTAATCTCAATTATAATAATGTAAAAATATTGCAAATTGAAAGAAATAACAATAAAAGAAAAATAAAGGAAGCTATGCTAATGTATAAATACAAGCAAAACTTACTCAATAGGCAGGCAGCAAACATTAAGATTACAGAAGTATGGGAAGAGTAACCTTTCAAAGTATTAGTTGACCAAGACTACAAGGATAGTCCAAAGCGTTTCTAAGTAGATTATATTTTTTGTACTTTTCAAAATGTTTGATTACTGTATTTACTAATATTTATAAGTTTTGGTATATTGATTTGAAGAAATACAGACATCGATTTATAATATTATTACTTATATATAACCATTAGAAATCAATCAACACTTAACCATCCCTATATATATATATATATATATATATATATATATATATATATATATATATATATATATATATATATATATATATATATATATATATATATATATATATATTGTTAAAAGGACGCTGCCTTCACAACAATTTGAATTTGTTGATTGTTATTGATATTGGGATTGTTTAAGTGTCCAGTGGTTTTTAATGATATATATAATAATATAATTACTTGGTCTATATAACTTTTAATATTTCAGCTAAGCAATTGTATTTGTCGTTTTATTTATTTCCTTTAGTTATTTTATATATTTTTATTGTTTCTATATATCTTTATTTAATAATTAATAGTTTTAAAATAAATCATGTTTACCCAATCTTTTTTTTTACCCTTGTTACTGATTTTTTCTCTTCATTTGTTAAATCACCATCATTCTAATTTAGTAAGACATGTCACTATTTTCATTTCAAGATGGAGACTTTTTATATCTATTTTATATCACATTGTAAAACAGAAAATATCACATCACAAAGAATATATGTGTAATAATTAATGAAGCATTTAAATATGGATAGTTCAAACGTCTAGCTTTTCTGTCGATCAAAAAGTAGGAGAAAATGTATATCTTTTACGTTTGTGGATAGTTGTAAAATATATAAGATACTTATTAAGTTAAATAAATTTCTACAAAGTAAGTATTATATATATATATATATATATATATATACTTACTTTGTATATATATATATATATATACTGTAATAACATTATTGTTTATTTTTTTGAAATCCATCTTTATTAATATGTTGCTTTTACACAATTAAATTAATATACACATAATTCTGGATTAGGAAAAGCATAAATTGAAATGGTAATTTGCTTTATAGATTTACGTTTAGTTTTTATTGCCCTTTGCATTTTAACAAAAATAAACAAACAAATATATTATTAGAGTGTTTACGAAAAAAATTGTAATTCAGTAGTGCATGGTATTTGATTACACTTAGAATTTTTTTTTGGTTTTCTATCATCTGAAAATAATTAAATGCTTAATTAATAATCAATATTGAATGGATGTCTAGTTGACTGAAACATATATTATCTTTACTTAAGAATATTTCTGGTTTAAGTTAATATCTGAATGTTACACAATCTATTAGTTTTATTATAAAATACTTTACTTTGTTAACTATATAATACATACATACTTTTTAATTCATTTAACTCATTTACTGTTTTTCAAAAAGATTATTTTGTTTCGATTTATTAATTCAAATAGTTTGTAAAGCGAACACTTTTTATTAGCAGATATGACTTTCATAACTTTATCTTATTAGAAATAATTATACAAAATATTACTTTTAAAAATGGAAAGGTTTTTTTAGAAAGATGAGAATTTATTTCTTTTACATTTCATGACACTAATTATTTAAGAATGTAATTCGCTAAAAATACTTAAAGCAAATGTTATATCTTAAACCAAAATGTCACTGACTTCTATCTTGTCAAAACATCAAAGGTGCTTGAAATATTTACAAGCAGAAAGAATTAATGAAGCATGCTTTGAATACTGTGTTTAATAATGTCTATAGAAAAGGTAAATACTGGCAACAAATAATGATGTGAGACAAATAGAAGAGAATAAAATAAGTGGTTCATTGTTTAGTCAAATTGCTTAATTATGAATAAAAAGTAGTCAGATCAGTATTCCTGTCTAAATATGAGAACAAAATTTAATGAAATATCAAATTTAAATTTTTTCTAAGGTAAAGATTTCCTATAAAATGTTAGATGTATTCAGAAAATCAAATTTTTGGACAAAAATGAGATAAATAATCACGTGAATAATAGATGAGTAGCTAAAGTGATGCTTGTCACAGAAGGATCAGGCTGACCACAATAGCTTCATTCTATTATCAAATCTGGAAATTTTTTTATGGTTGGGAATTTATCTAAAATATTTGGCTTTTTCAGCCATTATTTTTATCTTGTGCTATTTCAAATGGGACTTCTGGATAATCTTGGCAATAAAAAAATAAGATGAACACATTATTGAGTAAAGTAATCAATTATTCACATATTAGATGACTTAGAAGCATTTCATTCAAAAACCGGATATAAAATAATGTCACTAATATTGTATGGGATGCATTCGGAAGATGATCCAGAGTACTCTATTTGCTAGGTTCAACTGGGTTTAAACTTTATTTATCATAATTTTATATTA
The DNA here is from genome assembly GCA_028023455.1 of Epiperipatus broadwayi. Lineage (NCBI taxonomy): Eukaryota > Metazoa > Onychophora > Udeonychophora > Euonychophora > Peripatidae > Epiperipatus > Epiperipatus broadwayi. The sequence continues at coordinate 10,808,171 of JAQFVV010012393.1, read as the reverse complement.
TAAATATTATGTGAAAGGACTGGCCCTTCAAGCAGAGAGGAGAATATCATTGATATCAGAACTATTGATGATACCCATGATCAGGCCAAGCTATGCAACACATAACATAACCATGTTTCCAGATCGTGGCCCACCTCGACTGCTAGATTCAAAACCCCACTATCCAAAGCACTTTATTTGTTTTGAGGTAAACCTCTGGCATCAGCAAATTGCATGGGATAACTAACATGTTCTGGACAATAGGCCCATAATCCAGTGCTCGAAATATCCCATGACTAGCTCAATCAAAAGTAATACAATAACAAATTTTTGCTTCAATTAGTGGTAAAAGATTGACTGACACATATTACATTTAAAGATAATTTATTTTAACTACACTTTTATTACTCTAATTTTAAATACTTTTGTAAGAACTTAATTAAATTAGACAATGTTTATTACATATAATGACTATGCACACACTCTGAATTCATATAATAAAATAGAATATAACACAAGCATTAAATAATACATGGCATTTAATAAACAAATGAAATCAATATAAAATATCATAAAGCATTCACATACATGACATTTCAAAACACACACATCAATAGTTCTTTATGCATGCTATAGAGTTCATTTATTAACTGACTTTGGGAGGCTTTAAGGATTGCAATGGCTACTTTAATATCAAAAATTGAAATAATAAAAGTTACTCATTATCTATAGAATTTGAACATTGACTTCTTGCTGGTTGTTGCTTTACATGAAAATATTTCCAACTGGTTGGGTTTGAAGTTTTGTGGAGGTTTATATGCTTACTATTTTGTGGTACTATTTTAGAGAGTTACATATCCTGATGTTTTTTTAAGTTGTTGTTAACCAGGCAGCACTTTTATCGGGTAGATTGGCTGTTCATTTGCACTCAGGCTGGAGCAAGTTCGTATGTTTCTGACAATGATTAACACTGTGTGATTGATGGATGGATTTAATCTGATTGTAATCTTGACTGATAAGATGAACTCAACTCTGAACTGAACTGATCTGATTGTGATCTCAACTGCCTGATTGACTAAATTCCAGATTTATATGATGACCTGCTGTCAATTTGGTAATTGGTTTTTGCCAGCTATATTTGTTGTTGAAATTTCTCCACTGTTTTTGAATACTTTCCTTAGATAAACTTTTGATTAAGTGTTTTTATTTGGTAGCCATTGCAAATTTGTTTTGTGGATTTTTATTTCATAGCTATTGCAAATTCTGTATTTATATCTCTTATGATTATTCAATATTTTTTTAACTTTCATTTATTCATTAACATTGAACATGCATATATTTATTTTATCAACAAGAACATGTTTTGCTATGTGTACAATCGCTATTAGTAACATATATGTATTTGCATTTCTTTAAATTATGGAAAAAGATTTTTTTCCTGAATTTAAATGATGAGATATTTTTAATTTATATTTTAAGCTTTTAGCTTCAACTTTTCTTTTTTTTTTCTTTAATATATTAAATGAAAAGAGAGAGATTTATTCTTGAACTGTTATAACTTTTAATTTTTATTTACTTTCTTATTAATTGTCGAGTTAATTCCCTCTCCTTTTCACTCAATCTAAACTTTTAATTTTAACATTTTTAAAGAAAACTGCATTTTGTAAACTAACAATAAAACTCTTTAGACTTTTATAAACAATGGTCTCTCAAACTGAAACCTTCGCATTATTTATGAGAATTTTATTTTAATAATTTTTTTAGGCAAATTTTACATGGATCACTTTTTCTATAAGCGATACAATATATTTAAAGTAATTAAGGAGTGTTTTACATACATATGTTTGTGGATGCAAGTAATCTTGTTACTCACTTGTATAAAAAACATTGACAAATATCTTTTCAGAAGATGGAATGGTTTTTATTGATAGATCACCGCATTTTTTCAGATAAGACATTTTTTGGAATTATTAAATCTGCTTTACAACAGAGAACATTTTATAATTATATATACATATATTTTGAAAATAATAACAGTCTTCTATTAAAACATAAAACAAAAGATATTTTATAGATTAAGGAATAAAAAGTATTCTTCGATAGAAGACCTTTTGTCAAAATATTCTCAAAATAAACCTACTTTGTTGAGATTCCTTTGTGTGTGTATATATATTGAAGTCATAGTTTAATCATTATTGTTAACAAAGACTTTAGTAATAATTAGTATTTAAATATTTTAAAACATTTTCAGACATTGGTTTAACCAAAATAGTTTACTAAAATACAATGAATCCAAAAGTTTTTATACAATATTCGGTTATAAACTTTTTTATTAATAATTCACAGATAAAATTCAAAAGATCTTTAAGATAATTTTTTAAAAATTGTAATATTTATGAATGTCTTATATAATCTGAGTCACCCATAAGTCAGCTTTTTGTTGTAATTTATACATTATTGTCACTTACGTTTTTCCTTAATTCATCATGTGGAACCACATATATCAATATCCTGCTATTTTCTTAATTTCATTATAAAGCTGTTTAAACTCTTAGAGTCTTTTATCTGTTTTTTTCTTGTTTATGGTAGATATGCCTTTAGCTTGACATAGATTCAAGTTTAATGCTTTCTTATAATATTTTCTGTTTTCTGGATTTGTACCACAGTCTCTACATTCTTATATTATTCTATGTATTCTTTGCTAGTTCACACACAAAATAGTCTGGAGAAAACTTTTCACAAATATAAGTAAGTTTTAAGTCAATCAATGAATTGACATCATATTGTCAAAGATCAACAGTTTTGTTTTAATTTTCAGTTTTTAAAAACTTTATAAAACTTATTTAAACTTATAAACATCCTTCAGTCTTATTAATTTAACTACAATGTATTTTCTACATCCATATTTTGGATGCTGAAACTTTTAAGTAGAAGAATCAGCTTTTCTTTTGAAGTTTCTCTCAACTATCTTCAAATTGTGTAACAGCATCAATTAAATAGTAAATCTGCATTACTATTTCCTAAAAATTATTTTCAATATTGTTCTGGTTTATTAACACTTTGACTTGGGAAGAGAATTAAAATATTTAAAATATATATCTTTAGAATATTCATCCTCTGACAGCATTTGTCTTTGATAACACTCTCAATTAAATTGTAATTTATATATTCATTTTATAAAACTTTTAAATTGTAGTTACATTTTACATCAAGACATAAAAATACTAGCAAAAATGAAACTGACATATATAATTTTCAATTAAGATTCTAGTACTAATACTTTTTACTATCAGATAATTTAGAATCATATTTGCTGAGATTTTTTAACGTTTATTTACAGTTAATATTTATTAATAATTTATTATTATATGAAGTAAAGTATTAATTATTATTTTATATACATTTAAAAATATAGGCATTTATTACATTACTGACCATAAAAAAATTAAAAACTGATTTTCTATCTCAAAATATCGTTAAAAAATTATTTTTACATTATATTGTAATTTTATAACATATAATTCACAGACAAATAATAAAAATCCATTTTCTTCAAGAAATACACTAAAAAATTAAGTCTAAATATATATTCAAATGCACTCAACTTTTTTAAATGACATTGTCTGACAAAATAATCAGTTTAACAGAAATATCTTTAAATATTTTAAATTGTACTAAATTGAAAACAATTGTTATTTTTTTATTAATTTTATTTTTTATTACTATAACTTAGTTTTATATTTGTAAAATATAGACTAGTATTTTCACACACACACACACACACATATATATATTAGTGAGTTATAACATATTTGTTAATACAAAATTAGAGAGACAGAAATTATTAACAAAAACAATATTCACAGTTGATACTCCTAATCTTCAGAAACATTTTAAGGAATTTAAATTAGAACTTGCAAATCATTTTCAAATATTAACAGATTTTGAACATGGTTTAGATTTGAATGAAATCAATAAAAAATAACTGATACATTTTTAAAAACTACAATAAAGATAGCTGGTAGAAATAAAAACAGTAATTGGCCAATAAAACTTCTATTGAGACTAGATAAATTATGAAGAAAAAAGAAATATAAAAACATATAAAAACAATGCATTACGAAAAACTGAATATCTCAAATTTTGTCAAATGGTATGTAAAAGAGTTGATAATAAAAAAATATGATTGTGAACTAGCAAAGAAAGCTACAGATGAGAATGAAAGTCTCAAGTATGTAAAACAACATTTTAGTATTGGTAGAAAACATTTCTGCAATAAGAAAAAAATATATAACTATTACTAAAAAAGAGAGATGACATTTTAAAATATGTAGTAAGAGTTTTATCAAGAATTATATAGTAACACAAAACAAGGAAAAGTATCTCCTACAACAAATATATCTTATAAATTGCCCAGGATTTTAAATGAAGAAGTGAGATATGTAATTAAATTTATAAAAGTTCCAGGTAATGATGGAATTATAATCAATATCTTAAAAGAAGCAGGTAAAAAAATAGAAATTTTTTTGACAAAATTATATACCAAATATTTAAATGATAAGGTATGTGTCAGATGATGGGAAGAATGTTATATAAAATTAATATTTAAAAAAGTAATAAAAAATATTAGAAATTATAGACCTATCAGTCTTTTATCAGTTTAATATAAAATGTTTACCAAGTAAATTACAACCTGTCTATAACAAACATTGGATTTCAACCAACCAAGAGAACAAGTTGGATTAAAAATGATTTTAATACAGTGGATCACATCCAAGTATTGAGAGAGGTTATAGAAAGGACCAATGAATATGAATTGCCAGTATGGCTTGGATTTGTAGATTATGAAAAGGCATTTGATTCTATAAGCATTTATTCAGTGATTAAAGCATTGGATCATCAAGCTATAGAACTATAATATTGTCATATTTGAAGAAAATATGTATAATAATGCAACAGCAACAATTGGATTACAATTAAATATTAGAAAGATTAACATTGAGAAAGGAATACAATAGGGTGACTTCATATCTCCAAAACTTTTTACAGTATTGTTGCAAGAAGTATTTTGTGGATTAAAATGGCAAAATAAAGGTCTAAAAGTACATGGAGATTATTTGAGTAACTGTGGATTGACAATGATTAAAAATGATGATGGTGGTATATATATATAAACTAGTTTTTCATAATATTAGCATTACAAAATTTATGGTAAATAGATTCAATATATAATTCAAATCATTAAAATATAAAGTTTCTGATGTAATTTTAAAACTATAATAGACATGAAAATTGGCTTAGATTCCTAACTTGTGAATATTTTAAACCTTAAAGCATTAATGAATAGCATAAAAGAAATAAAGATAGTTCTCAATCTATCCATGAAAATTCAAAGTACTTTGTTGACAATGGCCAATAGTCAAACACTAATATGTAGTTGCCATTATCATTTGATATCTATTGATTACTCATGATTTCATAGGTGGTTCTGAAATATTATAATAAACAACGAATTACTGTTGTTAGATCATTTTAACATTATTAATGTTATTTCCCCAAGTTATACCTTCTATTTTTTTTTCAAATTGATATCTCAAAAAAATCCAACCATTTTACATACCTATTGTTAAATATTCAAGTCATAACCCCATAATTACATTTCAAACAAAACATTTAACAAGCCCCTTGACTACAAAATAATTTCTTTCACATATTTTAAATTTGTTAACCATTTCTATTTTAATACAAAATGTTATTATTTTCATGATCAAAATACTAATCTGCTCAACCAGTATTTAAATCATTCATTATTTCCACTTTATTTTCATTTCAAATTTCTAAAAATTTGAATAATCCTACTTGACTGATGTTTTATTTCATATGATAGTTTTATTTTTTTTTAAAAAAATGGAAGATTATTGGTTGTGTATCAGAAATATAATCTACTATTTTTATTTGATAAATAAAATAAAAAACGATATGCTTCTATTATTAAAACAGATTAGCTATCCTACATAATTTAATTAGTAATAGATTGATGTCACCTCCCAAGTAACTAATTCTTCAATTATTTCATTTTATTTTTAACTCTCATCTACTCATTTATCAATCTTCTTAGTTTATGGTACACATCATAGTTTTACCCCATATCTCATTGTGTTCAAGAAATATAATAACTACTCTTTCTTATCGTATTGCCAAATGTATACCATATAATACTAAATCATCCATGCACTTTACTACTGTTACACAATGCTTTATTTAACTCTCATCTACTCATTTCTCAATCTTCTTTGTTTATTATACACATTATAGTTTTCCCCATATCTCATGGTGTTCAAGAAGTATAATAACTGCTTTTTCTCATTGTATTGCCAAATGTATACTATATAATATTAAATCATACATGCACTTTACTACTGTTACACAATGCTTTATTTCCCACCCTCTTTTACAGTTCTGAAGAAGATTTCTGGGGCAATCGAGGTGGTAAATGAAGCATTGTGTAACAGTAGTAAAGTGCACGGGTCATTTAGTATTATATGGTATCTTATTGCGCTAATTATAGCTTTGACATATATTTTTATACGAAATCACATCTTCCCTATAAAAGTAAATTTTCATAAAATTTAATACTGAGACTGTCAAATGGAGAGTAATTTATTTTTAATTTTTATTTGTCTTATTTTATTCTCTCAAAGATCTATCTTTTTTTTTAAATGTACATATATATTTTGTTTTTCATTCTGAAGTTGTAATTATCTAAAATATTTTTTCCCTTTAAAAAAAGAAATGCTTGTTTTAATTTCAAAACATATTCATCATTTTGAAAAATACATCATTGTGCTGAAGAAGAAAAAAGTCAAGTCAGAAATAATAACTTAAAAAAGTTTCTATTATTAACCAACGAATAAACAAAGAGTGAGTTATAGTTTAGATTTTAATAGAAGTCTACTATAAAATTCAAGTATATAAATAGTATGTATAAGTTAATTGCTTTGGGTAAGTCTAATAATCGAATTTTAAAATAAAAGAAAAATATAATTTACACAGAATAATTATTATGCATCAATAAATAGCTACATAATGTTAATAACCATTATAACATATAAAAACACTAATATGTTACAATTTGTAGGATTTTATATTATAAAAAATAAAAGACTATATTATTTCCCTCTTTTTTTTTAAGTGTCATAGCATCGGCTGGGACGCGAACCCGCAACCCGGGCAAATGCCTGCATGTGCAAGGCAGTCGCGCTGACCTCTCGACCACCAATGCAAGACATCATTTCCCTCTTTGTACATTTTTTTTTTTTCATTTTTCACATATATGTATACAAAATAATAAAAAATTTGTTTAAATCCAGGAGATGTTTTTAACTAATAATTATAGTGAAGTTGATAATAAAAACAAAGTTCATAGTGGTTATTATATATTAAGATATATTTGAATTTAATATCTATTTTTTATTTTACTTATTTTAAAAATACATATTATAGTTTTGGTGATATTAGATTCAAACAGAAGTGACATATCATAAATCAAAGAATAAAAATTATGCAGCTAATAGGTGATTATCTATATATTATATTAAGACCATCAAGATAATGTGATAGCAAAACTAAATAAGAAATTCATTTGATTGTGTATTGTAGGTGTAGATTAGTACCAATTACCCTTGCATACATATAGAATTTGTTTATTAATTTCAAGAAATGCAAATACAGTATACATTTCTTCTATAGTATTAATGATATTAAATAAAATCATTTCCACAATATATTAATAAAAGCAACTTTTTTAGTCATGAGTATTTATATGACAACTTTGAGTAGGCAAGACATATCTTTTGGAAGATCTAAGATTATTAATGATACAATATTTTATAGAGAAAAATGACAATTTTGACAATTGCGTAAAAATGAAATTTGACTTGTAAACAATTTTGGAATATTTATATAAAATGTTATAATAATAACAGAATGGGATAAATCTTACTGTTATGTGAAATTAGTCTACAAGTGGAATATGTTATTTTTCAGTAAGAGACATATGTAGAAGCAAACCCATATAATAGTAATAATATATAAGTTGGATCAAATTTACGTTAACATAATATTATTTTATTAACTATTATATTTTATTAACTATTCATATTTTATTAATTATTTTTTGTTAATGCAACTAGTTAAACATTGCTGCCCAACATAAAGTAATGTAGTTGGTAAAGCATTAAAATTTGAAAGGTAAGATCCTTGGATTGATTCCAATTCTGACCTTTCGAATGTTTAAACTTCAATAAAACCATTCAATTTATTCATTCATTTATTAAACATTTATAAACATAATTAAAATAAATTTAAAAAACAATAATGTCATCATTACCTGTATTCTCCATTGTTTTTTTTAAATGTTCACAAAATAAGACACTGCTTTGTTCTTTTGATCTGTAGAAACAGTTTTGACAATTATGAAATTCTTCCTTAATTCCAGCAATTAAAATTAAAGCTTTGTTTTTAATAATGATTTAAAGGAATATTCTCAGTGGTTTGATGTTTTAATCCATACTATTTTAATTATTTCTATTTTTGCAATAAGGCTATTACATTTTCTTCTTACTTTAGTGTTCTCGTGAATAACATTTTTAATTTATTTTAGAATTTCTCTTTATTATTCATGATAATTGTAAATATAATTTTGATAGCTTGAATATAGATGAAGTTAATGTGGAAAACTGAAGAATCTGAGCAAGCTATATGTAAACTAATTGTCAGAAAAACAAAAGTATCGAATAAACCCATCCGTATTTTAGCAAAAGTGCATATAAGCATACCATTTACTGTCATCCTTATAATGATTTCAGAATAAGTTATGTGTTCTGAAATTATGTTGGCTTATAAATCATGCTCTGCATGTAATTTACATTAAAAAGTATATGTTTATATTTGATAAAAGCTAAATTTAGATAGGCTCATTCTATATGTTTTTCTGATAGTTATTTTACATATAACCATCTGGGAGGGGTTCCAGTACTTTTGCATTAATTTATTCATGATAATTGTAACTTTTTGGTAACTCAGTCTTAGATTTCAGTCTATGTTAAATAGATTTTAATTTATGTTAAATATTGATATTCCTTGCTATCTTATTTACTCATTTCAGTTCAACACAAAGGTTTTTGCTGAGATAAAGCAGACTTTAACATTGTTGTAATATTGTGTTAGTATGAGCATCTAATGAAAGATTCTGCTATTTTAAAAAAATGGCAAAATTTAAATGAACATAAACTGATTTATTAAAAAATATGAAGATGGATATAGATGGCAAAGTCAAAATAATTTAGTCAATCTCCACATGCATGAAGATTTTCATGCTTTAATCTTCAATTCCACAAACATAAATGACATTAATTTGAAAAAAATTTGGAATACAAAGAAGATTGCTGTTTTGCATAACTAATTAAAGATTCATGATTATTTTTACACAATAATTTCAGAATTTAAAAAAAGTTTACATGATAGAACTTATATTTTATATGTATATGTTTTATTTTTAAAAATAAAAGTTAATAAATTCTCGATGTAATGATAACAATGATTACTAAATATCATTGCTAAACATGTGTCAGAATCTCTTAAGACATTCTAAAACTTATGAAGCAATTTTAATATTTTAAGACAGAATTTTATAGATTTATGAGAGATTAACATCTATTCAATTGCATTTTTAAAATGAATTTTATTCAAACAAGATTTAATTAGTTTTCCAAAGTCATTCTGTTTGGCTGACCTGCTGACAATTTGCTGAAAAAAATATCTTTTATTCTCTGTTTATTATTATTTGTAAAGTTTAAATACATTTTTATAATATTTTTCTTTTGTAAATATACATTTTTAGCAAATTAAATTCAATTTATTAAATTATAATGTGGAATAATAGTTTAATACTAAAATCAAATGTTGAATGATTACAAAAATCATCACCAGAGTAACAATGTAAATGTTAACTTACAATAGACTTAATGTAACACATTTTTACTAAGCAAGAAATGGTTTTTCTTAGACAATACTTATTTATGATGTGATGCACCACACCAAAACTATATCACATTTCAATAATAATAATAATAATAATAATAATAATAATAATAATAATAATAATAATAATAATAATAATAATAATAATAATAATAATAATAATAATAATAATAATAATAATAATAATAATAATAATTGTATAATGGTAATAAAGTTAAAGTGTAAAAATAATATATTTATAAATAGAGAGTTGCAGGGAATATATATTTAGTTTAAATAACATGTAATAGGGGGAGCTAGGGTATAAGATAATTTTTTGAAAAAAAACGAATTTTTATTTTCATTTGGAAGATCAAAATAGACTTGGTGAGTTTAGGGGTTATAATGTTTATAAGTTTTAAATGTTCAGAAATAATAATAAATATAAAATATTAATTTTAAATGAAGAATGAGTAGGGAAATAATAAATATATGATTTGAAATTAAAAGAATTTTAGTTATTAATCATAAAAGTTGGGTTTATGAAGAATAGAGATAATTAGTAGATTGTTAATAATAATAAAATAGATAATTTTTCAGATTAATAGTTGTCCTTGAATGTATATATGTATAAAGTTAGGAATACACATGTATAATTTATATTTATTTTCTATTTATGTAGTACATTTTATTTTATATTAATTGTTTTATTTAGGATTGATTATTTATTTCAGTTTTTCAATATATATATATATATATATATATATATATATATATTATGTTGTTTTTAGTTTTTTATTGTTTAAAATGTTTTATAGTGTTATTATATAGTTATGTTTTTTATTTTTATTTTTATTTATTTTATTTTGTTCATTATATAATAGCTCTGAAGAAGACTGCAGGTCAGTCGAAACGTAGGTGTCTATGTATGTAAAAATAAAGAGTTTTGCTAAAAAGTGTTTGAAGTTTGGACAAATTATATTTATAGGATATTACGGCAAACATAAAGAAAAGTGTGATTTTGGTAATATTTAATAATAATAATAATGATGATGATGATGATCATCATCATCATCATCATTATTATTATTATTATTATTATTAAAAATTGTTTGAAAATAAGAATGATTATTCTATCTTCAAAAAAAAATAGAGATAGAGAAAAACAATTTCCTTAGAGATGATTTTGTAACAAATATACAAACAAAATAGATAATCACAAATACATCCATATATAGAACATACTATCCATTTTTTCTTTTTAAAATACTTCTCATCACATCTAATTGTAGTTCTTCAATGTATTATGTTTTCTGTCATATCTAACCAATGGAAACTTTTGGCATTGACATTTTTTTAGATCAGGTATATAAAACACACAGCCCACCAAGAAAAAATCTGCAGCCTGCCAAGATTGGTAGCAATAATGGTCAAATATCTTTTGACAATACTGGATTTTTAAAAAAAATATGTTTATACATACATAAAGAAATTACATAAATGGTATTTGTGTGCTATGCTGTCTACCAAGCATGGCAGATAATTTTTTTTTAATATAGTTTCAGGGTATACAATAAATGTTAAACAACAAAATGGCTAACAATTAGCACTTGTTTTTAACATCAATTTTTTTATTATTGTTATTTTAAAAAAAAAAAATTCTGAAAAAATGAATTATAATATTTGCAAATTATTTATTATTATTTTTGTATCAAGTCAACATATTGATACAAAAATAATAAAAATATAAGGGTGCAAATTTAGTACACGATCTCTGCCATTTTGAATTTCAAAATCGACCAAAAACATCGTCTTGACACATCTAAGTGATAAAAAAGTACGTGAAAACGCAAAAAAACGAAAACGTTACAAAATAGATATGAGATTGCATATTTTAAAAAAAAGTAAGGCCAAAACAATATGCTTTGACATGATGGGGAGGGAGGGGTAAGAAACCTTAAAAAAACCAAAAACTTTTAAATCTTGTTACTGTTGAGTTTAAAATCTAGGAGGTTTTGCTCTGCTCTCCCTCAAGAGGGGAAAACAAACAATTTAATTTCCCTCATCATTCAAAGTAAACTATAAAAAATCCATTTTATAACTTTTTATAGATTTTAAAATTAGTGAAATAAAGTTAAGCCAGTAAATATATATATACAGTCTAGTTTACAAAAATAATATTAATTTCTATATATGTTTGTGTACAAGTAAGCAGTCTATAATAGCGGTATTCATATGAAAACTAAATAATCTTTAATAAATATTTACTGGCTTAACTTTATTTCACTAATTTTAGAATCTATAAAAAGTTATAAAATGATTTTTTATAGTTTACTTTGAATGAAGAGGGAAATTAAAGTGTTTGTTTTCCCCTCTCGAGGAAGAGCAGAGCAAAACTTCTTAGTTAAAAGTTTTTTTTTTTTTTTAAAGTTTCTTTTCTTACCCCCCGCCCCCATCATATCAAAGCATATTGTTTAGATTCTAAGAAATATGTATAAATTTAACGAAGGATGGCTAACATTTATTAAGTTTTAGTTTGAATTTTATATATATACCTTCGATTTTTCACGTTTTGGCCTTACTTTTTTTTTTTTAATATGCGATATCATATCTATTTTGTAAGGTTTTCGTTTTTTTTTTTTTTTTACGTTTTCGCGTATAAGTTTTAGTTTGAATTTTATATATGTACCTTCCATTTTTTACGTTTTGGCCTTACTTTTTTTTAAAATATGCAATCTCATATCTATTCTGTAAGGTTTTCGTTTTTTGTAAGGTTTTCGTTTTTTTGCGTTTTCGCGTACTTTTTTATCACTTAGATGTGTCAGACGATGTTTTTGGTCGATTTTGAAATTCAAAATGGCAGAGATCGCGTACTAAATTTGCTAAGAAACATAAAGCATTATATCATTTGCATTATGAGTAGGCAGAATCTCATACTTTTGTAAGTACTTCACTGCATACTGTTCTGTCAAAGAAAGATCCCAAACTTTCATCGTCTTGACAAAAACACACTTCAATTCTTTATTTTATTTTATTAAATGTTATAGTAAACACTTTATTGCTTATGCAATGTGTTCACAATATTTATTCAGTATTATACTGCTGAATGCATTAAAAATGTAAAATATCAAATCAACTCAAACAATTAAGAAATTTTCAGCTATGCCCTCTGTAAATAAATATATTTCTTTACAGCAGGCATAGCTGAACATATCTTAATGTTTGAAGTGATTTGATATTTATTATAGGTAAACATTGTGCTTTGGAATTATAAACATATACGGGATGTTATTGTTTGAGCATGTGAGGCACTTCTAAGATATAGATAAAGCTGGTAATGTTTGCATCACTCTGACAGCTTAACTGTGCTCTGAATGTGAATTAAAGTATACTGATAATGTTTTCTTTAAAGTTATTAAAAATTCAAAATAATGTCAAGGTCCTGAATAAAAAATGGTGCATTGGAGAAGAACGTCACAGTTTTCAAAAAAAAAATAGGAATTATAGTATTTTTTAATTGAAGAAAAGAATAAAATTGTATGTCTGATATATAGAAACTTCATCACAATTTCAAAGAATATAATCTCAAGGCACTGCAAAACAAATCATAAAGAATGTTATGACAAGTATGTTGGGAAACTTCAAGCAATATGGAAGTATTATAATATAATAGTGAAAAACTCAACCAACAATTTGGATCCATTACATAATTTGATATAATTCAAATTTTTCTACAAGAATTATTCTCAAAGTATATTATATTGACATATAAATATAAAATAGTTTATTTTAGTTTTTCAAATGATGTATTGAGCAATATAATTATTAAATAGTATTACTATAAAATATGATTGATGATTCCTGGAGAAAAAGTGTATAAGTACATTTTAAAGGATTTTTTTTAAAAAAGCATGTCTTAAATATTAAAAAAAACATACAAATGTGTTTTGGGTTTCACTGAACATCTTTTTCAGATCACAATTCTCAAAACTAATGTACAACTATGCAATTATACTATTCTTTTAATTCAAGTCAATCAACCATAAAATATTGAAAAGTCTGATCTTCTTTAAAATTAAATGTAAGCAGAAAAATTTAATTGTATTTCAAAATATAATGAAATACTCTTTTTTATTATATAATTAAAATTAATTTCACAATCAAAGCAAACATCTATAATTATATGATCCTACAAAGTCAATGTCATTATGTAAAAAATTTGAAAATAAAACTGTTATGCTTCACAATAAAATCCAAATTTCTATGCAACAAGATATTATCTTCTTAAAATGAATGAGGTAAAGCTTAAAAATAATTATATCTATATTTTTTTTGTAAAAATATGATACAATATAATTATCATAAACTCCTTATAATTGGGTATTAAGAAAAGTTAATACTTAATATTCAAAACTTTTACATTACCTTAAGCAATGCTTTTGGCAGATCACTGCCAGAGTCATAGTGCTGTTTTGTATAGCAGTTAAAAATTATGCTATATATGGATATGATTTTTATATAAATGAGGCATTTAAATATTCTATTTTTTTTCAACAATGGAACACATGAATCTTTACTGTTGATTGCACTTGATTTTTTTGCAATTACGTCTTTTTGTATTTTCATTTTCTATCATCTCTTTCAGCACAAATCATCCTCACATTAGTAGGACTGAAAGTCTGACATGTGTCAAGCCCATGATCAAAGAATATCAAATTATATTCATTAATTTGTTTTTTCACTGCTGCACAAGTATGTGTGCTAGGTGATTCTTGTACATCTAATCACCTGTGATTCTCCATAATACACAGTATTACAAAATGGGGCACTGCGTGCAATTTTGTAAACTACTTGAGGGACACGCTCTGATGATATGGTATATTTTAAATTATTTAACAGGATGTTCAATGATGGGGGTAATCTAAATCTGACCTTATAAGTGTCAGCGCATAACAGTGTAAAATAAATTATTGAGTTTAAGCATTAAGAGTGTAATTGCTTAAATATATGTTTGTCTAAATATACTGTCCTACACAGTATATTGCAGTGCTACAAATAATGGATTCCGAAAGTGAAAATTCAAAAATTAATTCTTAGCTTAGAACTGTAATTCTTTAAAAAAATATTTGGATCAGACTTACTGAATAAAACTATTAAAAACTCAATCAGTTATTATAGTACTTACACATCACATGATTTCCCGAGAAATTTATCATTCAGTTATTTCATTTTAAACGTATTGATAATATCTTAATGTATTATGAGCTTCAGTGACAAGTAAATTATTTTAAAAACCATATCTGTAAATATGTGTGAGGGTCCATGTCTATTCATATGTGCTATTAAAAATTAATAAGAATAAAAAATATCTTTAGTTCCAGTTTTATAAGTTGCTAGATGATTTTACTTGCTATAGAGATTTATATATGTATGATTTGCAAGTAACATTTTAGTTTTCAATTATTTTATTTCTAAACATATGTTAGTATAATTAATAAGTATGTAATAACTGAAATACAGGCTTATTAAATACCTGTATCAATATATGTAATATATAAGGTATATGAGCACAGACTTTCACACAGTATGTAATAAAATTTAATAGGTATGAAGCGCCTTTGTGCTAAAAAAAAATCTGTCACAACAGTTACAAGATTATAAAATAAAAATCTTATGTTACATTTGGAAAGTTGTTTGTTTATATAATTCTGATGAAAGTTATGTAAAGAAGATTCATAAATAATTATATTAAAATATCAAAACAAAAAGTTATTTTTAAAATTCACATTATAAAACTAAGATTTCATGTTTTGCCACATGATTTAGGTTGAGCTATGTGAAATTTATATATATCAAGTTGAAATATTTATGATCAGTTTATAGTCTTTGAAATGTGGAAATACATTAAACATCACTGTGAATTGACAAGGATTCGACACAATATTTTTTACAGGTTTCAGAATTCTAAATTAGCTTACGTTTTAGAGGTAAATATATATATTAAACATAATTAAAGAATATAAATCTGCTTAATATTAAAAAAAAATTTGAAAACATTTAGTCATCAACCACTATTATTTGTGATCAAGATTTTAAAACAAAACCTAATAATTATTATTTTTTCAAATTTAAAAAAATTGTCTTTAAATATCCTTATTATATATCAGCTTTAGCATTAGTCGTAGTTATGTGATTTATTATAGATTATACTAATGGAAAGTTTTTTTTGTAGGATTTTAAAAATTACAAAGGTAGTTAATATTTGATTGGCCTTTAAATAATAATATATGTCCTCCTACAATCATACTGACCAGTAACAGTTTTATATAATTGATAGTTTGCTTTTTTTAAGTTCTTTTATTAAATATTAATAAAATTATAAACTTTGATCACAAACGAAAAAAAAACAACAGTTTTGAATCTCAATATTTACTACTACTTAAACCATCTCTTTCTGTAGAAAAAAAAAGTAATAAATTCAAACAAAAATAAGTAATCAAAACAATGAAATTCATTTCAGCTTTCAGGCTGAAAGGAATATTTAGTGGAAAAAAAAACATATTCTCCAACAAATCTGTAATGCTTAAGACAAATTTCATTAAAATATAAGTTCAAATAATGAATATATTTTTTTAAATATTAAAAATTAACATTTCAATTAAAAAACCAACAAAAAATAGTAACAAACGTTTTTGGCATTAGTTACTTTCTATTTGACATTATTAAACTTTTAAGTGAATTAGTTTTTGTTAAAAAACAGATCAACATAAATCAATATATTTATTAAAAAACAAATATTTAATAATTTTTGAAAAAAATAAACAAATAAAATATGAAGTTATGTTTCTATTATTATGATATCAGTAAAAGTCTATGTTGTACACAGATAGAAATGTATCTTCTCAATAACTGTTCAATAGAATATTTTATTTTCCTTCTCTTCAATTGACAATAGCTGCTAATATCTAGTCACTATAGAGAGAATTAAAATCTTATTCTACCTCCTAGCTGCAGAAATCACTCAAAGTCTTTTTTAAATTAAATTTTTTATCATCAAATGATATAAATGGATTATTGACATTAAAACCAATTCAGTATGTTAGTAGTGCTATTAGAATGTTTATAAATGAAAAATCATGTAAAAGATGAACACAAACTAATAAAATAACAAAACAAACAAGATTTAATGTTTTTAAAGAACTTAATTGAATTTAATGCTTAAAACTTTTCATACTTATTACATTTTAAGAAATAATAAATGTAATCAAAGAACTATGCATAATTACAGAAAGTAATTTAATTAAATTTAGCAAATAATAACTATTATTCATTTTTTACTTGATAACTTTTATTACATTAAAATAATTAATATTATTATAAAAGATAGTTAATAGTGTGTAAAAAGAGGCCAATGGAAGAATTATAGTTTATCAACATTCACACTTTATTTTATATTGAAGGTTGAATATTTCTTTGTTTACTTATCTTTCACACTTTACTTACACTGAATATTGTTGATATCCCTTCATCTATTGTTTTATATTTTTTGTATATTTAACATCATATGTAACCCAGTTGTGAAATTGTACAAGATTGTTTGTGAGTATTAATAGAAAAAGTTATTTCATTATTAGGATTTTTTTTTCATAAATGTAATTTATGAAATCATAAATGATCACTGCATAGACAATATTTGAATATTGAAATGCCAAATAATAAAATGTAATTATATAACAAAAAATATTTCTGAATTAAAAGCAGGTCCATGAATCTTGGAACAAACTTTATTTCTTATAGAGATTGTGCATCTTTCATAACCATTTTTACAAAATCAAAATATACTGTATAAAATTAAGCACTAATGAAATAATTAAAACTGATATTATTTATTGCCAGATTTTTTAATGGTTTTATATAGATTTTCAACTTGGAAGTCAAATTTACCATAAAAAAAATATAATAAATATTTTCACATGAATAAAATTTATATGAGGACAGCTAATAAATTAATTCATCTAAACTTTAATAAAAATATTTCTAGAGCTCTCTATTAAAACTTTTCTTCTTTAAATTAAATTACATCTACATTTATTTTTTAGTTATAAAAATAAACATTTTTTTTTTACAATATGCATTTTGGCAATGAAAATTATGTTAAATTCTATGCTTCTTTTATGGAAGACAATTTTGTCATGGAAGTCTCTAAACACCAAAAAAAAATACTTTTCTATATAAAATGCATGTAGTAAATTTAAGCAAATATACTGTTATACTGATAAAGCAGCTTTATTTTCATTTTCTACCAGTTTCCATAAACAGAATTATTTAAGAGTACATAATTTTGATCTAAATAAGTAAAAAAAACATATTCTATATCTTTGTTTTGTTTTATTTCTTACAACTTTTATCTTAAAACAATTATAATAATTGATTTTAATTTTCAAGACATATAAATTTTTTCTCAAGCTTGCAACTTCATTAAGAATGTTATTTTCCTACTTAAACCACTGATAACATTTGTGTTACAAGAATAAAAGTAGTCATAAAAGTTATAATTAAACAAATCAATATTATCTTGTTTTAGTAGTATTCTTAGAATAATGTTTTAAATTAGAGAGTAGTGTTTTAAGCCAATAAACATCACATGATCACAATTTCTTATGCCTGCTTATAACTGTTATTAAAACAGACAAAACTCACTATAGGTATTGCCACACAGCAAGCTAGAGTAATCAATGGATGCCAGAAGGCTTGTGTGTGAAACCCCCATCTAGTCCCTACTCATCCAATATTTTCAAACTAGTTTCTGGCTTGTGGGCTTGGATTAAAAATATTAAGGTGTTTTCAATTTAAAGACTCGTAGTTTTGTAGTTAAGTAGAGGTAAAAAGTGGATGCTGGAGGGTTGCATTAGATCCTAAGATCTAGGTGCAGTGCTCTCAGGTCTGACGCTCCTCACTAATGAAAGCCACAAGCCAGAAACTAGTCTGAGGATATTGAATGAGAAGGCACTAGATGGGGATTTTATACACAAGCCTTCTGGCATCCATTGATTACTCTAGCTTGCTGTGTGGCAATATGTATAGTGAGTTTTTGCCTGTTTTAATAATTTTTTACTAGTACAGTAAAAAAATAACAAAAATCACACCTTTAACTTATTTAACATATGTATTCTTTAACTAAATAATAAAGTAATTCCTGAGAATAAAAAAAAATTAAACCTCACACATATATCAATTCAATTTTTCTGAATTTTATATTAAAAAGTAATATTATGCTGCAGGATATAACTTAAAAGTATATGATGCATGATGGCTTCTCCTTTATTGAATTCAGGAATCTCTCAGCCACTATGCACAGAGAAACATGTTAGCCACTTTTCCTTCCCTTTCCATTCCTCACCATGTTTTTCCCATATTTTTCTCTATCTCATTTCCACACATCATCAGTGTCCACATTATGGCCTTTATATCTAGATCTCTCTTATCTTTTTCCAAACCCAGCATAAACACCAACAACCCACTTTGTGTATAATTACTTTGTTTAATTTATTCTTTCACAAACTTCATTATTTTTATCCTTTCTGCTTGTAAACATTTACATTCAATTAGCAGATGATTAATATTTTCTTTGCTTTCCTTACATAACTTGTAGACTAAATCACTCATATTTCTCCATTTATGTGTATATTCTTTTGTTGCTAACAATCCTGTTTGAGCCTTAAACTTTTTTAATTTCCTTGCTATTATCATAAATTAACTCACAATCTAATATTTTGTTTACTTCTATATGTATTTAAACTCTTTTTTACTTTTTATACTAATTCTCCATATCTATAACTCCCTATTTTTATTACTGCATCTATTTTTCTATTCCATTCATAGCCACTATAACACTCAATAAATTCTCCTAACACAATCATTCCATCTTTTTTACAAGTATACTAACATAAAGTCTTTATCCAAATCTTTTGGCATACAATACTACCTTTCTCATCCATCTTATTGCCTGCCTGCTACTTATATCCCACTTAAATACTATTTTAGTTACTCTCTTACTATCAAAAAATTATAATCTACTGAACATTTTCATTTTACTTTTTGCATCTCTCATATAAAATTTTGATCATATTTCTCCTTGAATTGTATCCTTTGCCATACACACATGTGCACCTCAGGCATGTCTTCCTACTTCTCTTTGTACTGTTTTCTAAGTAATATAACACCCCTTTACTAACACATAATGCAGCATTACCATAAGTTAACTTTTCTACTATATGAAAACACTATTAATTTTCTTATCAGTCCCTTTCTTTTCTTTACTTTATTTATCTTTTGCCCCCCATTCATCCAAGCAATTTCACTGATTACTTAAGATGATTCCCAAATAGTTATACTTATTCATCACATTTAACTTTGTATCCCACAATAAAAATTCTTTTTCTTTTCTTTCCCCAGCATTTATCATCATTACTTTTGATTTTTCTTCACTAAATTTAATCCCTATCTCTTTATCTACCCTTGTGCACATCTTCAGCATAACTCCCATATCTTTCCTACTTTATATGCACAAAAAGGTATCATCAGCAAATAAAAGGTCAGATAATATATACACTCCCTTGCCAACTTTTTATGGTATCTCTATCTCTTTTCCTAGTCTTTCTATTGCTCTCTCTATTTCTCTCAAATATAATAAAAACAAAACAAGTGACTTAGGGCATACTTGTCTTACTCCTATCCCATTTTTAACTCTGATTCTATATTTTCTAATTGATAGATATAGTAATTATTTTCATACAATCTCTTAGTAAGATCCACTAAAGTTCCATTCAGTCCCAAATTTACTAAACTTACTCATAATCTATTTCTATTTACTCTATCATATTCCTTCTCTGTATCTCTAAAATCACATCTATAGTTTGTGTGAGTACAAATGAACTATCTTCTATATGCATATCTGTTCTAAAATCTTATATTTCTCCCATTATATTATTTTCTTTTATTCACTTCCCACCCTATCAGCCACTATATATACAAAAACTTTATATAACAATAACCTTACCACTATCAGTCTATAACTGTTTATCTTTCAATGGTCCTTTCCCTTTCCTTTAAATAATAGCTTTACTCTTATATTATTCCAGCCATCTGGAAATTCTGTCTTTGTATTCTATGCCATCTTATTAAAACATGATAATAGATTTAATTTTGTTCTATTTCCCAAATTTATCACCAACTCTGCTGCTCATCCATCTAAACCCTCTTGCCTTTCCACTTTTCAACTTCTTCTCTTTTTCATTCAATTCATTTTCTGTAAAACTAATATTTCCATTACTATGTGCTTCTATGCTTGTTATCCTCTCTCCTTCACACCTAACATCTTTTTATATCCATTACCTACTTATTTATGATTGTCTCTAATTCTTCTTTAGAGCTACTTTTTTTCCTCATCATTTAGTAATATTATTACTCTTCTTTCTTCTTTTTAATATATTTCCAAAAGTTTTTGCTCCCATCTCTTTCACTTTTATTAATATCTTCCATTAATTTACTATCTAATTTCATTCTCTCTATATAATTTTAGCCATTTTTTATTTAGTTTTCCCATTTAATATTAACTTCTTTTTCAATTTCTTTGTTTTTAATAGCACATTTATACTCTCTGCATGCTTTGTTACTCTTTTTTACACTTTTTCTAATTCTCACTTTTCTATTACTTTTATTCTTTTGAATATTCTCACCTAAAACCCTATTTGTCATTTTTTTTTTTACTTTATCACACCAGTCCTTATATTCATTCCAAACTTTCTCATAATTTTTTCTACTTTTATTTTATATTTTTCTAACTTATTCTTATCATTCATTCTTCAGCCACATTGTTTAGTATCCTCTCTACATTTATTAATATTTTCCATCACATTACTAAGAATTTCTTTTATAAAGAAATTATGATCACTATTACATACATACTCTCTCTTCATTATCAAACATTTTAAAATTTTGTATTTTATTTATTCCCTCTTTTGCTACTAATACATAATATTTTATATGAAATATATTGTTTTTAGATTATGTGTATTATTACTCATAAATATTTGATAAATTTTCAATGCTCAAATTCATTCTCTGACAAAAATGTTTCAAAAACCATCCATTCTTGTTATCCATATCATGAATTTCTTCAATCTGCTCATTCATACCTCCTATAACTATTATTTTCTTCACCCTTTTTTGAAACTTTGTTTATCTTTAACTAGGCATTCATATATGCTATTGTTATACTCCATTATAGTTTGACTATCTCCAGTGGCCATATACATTATAGCTACTACTCATTCTTGTCTTCTTAACTTTATCTCAATCCACAAACAATGTTTTTGACACTTTATAATATTTAAATATTTTTTGACATAACTCTTATACCACTACCTGTTTTTTTTCTTTTCTATTTATACCTTGCCATATCAAATCTTTCAATGTACATTCTTCTCTTGGATGTGTTTCCACTACTGCTAATACTGAAACCCCTTCATTTTTAACTGTTATGTTTAATTATATGCACTTTTCTGGTTTCCTACCAACTTTCATATTTAAATATCCAATTTTAACAGTTTTTTTCCCTTTGTTACTACACTTTAATAAATTCTTTTGACTCTGTCTTCTCTATTACATTTGTAATTTGCTTGTATATCATAAGCTTTACAGACCCATTCTCTCTCCACATCTACATTTATATTTTGTTTACTTCTTGAATTCCATCCATTCTAACCTTCTTTTTGATAATACTGTAATTTAAAATCCTACCCCCCTATTAGTTTTCTGAACTATAATATTTTTAATAAATCAAACCCCCTAATATTTCACTTCTTTGCTTTGCTGAGTGCATTCCATCTTTACTATATAACTCCTCTTACTAATAAAAACACCCTGGACATTCACAAACATAACATTATTTCCTTACATAAATTTTTCATTCTCTCATTTATAGAACATGCACTATCTAACATATAACTATTGTTGAATCTTGATAGTAATCCAACTATACCTACTTTTTCTTTAACCTTATTCAAGCTACTAACCAATTCTTTGTACTCATCCATTACTCTCTTTTTATGGTTCTGACAAATTATTTGTCCCTACTTTCACATAAACATCTCTACCCACCCCCTGCTTTTTACCCTATCTATAAGATCCTAATTCTAGCTCCAGTTAAACATACACCCTCCAATTATTGAATCCCCTATCAAGACTTCTCATAGTTTACTTCCATAATATTTTCTTCCACCTTCTGAACTTCCTTATCTATTTCTTGCTTATTGTTTCTATTCATTAATTCCTTAATCTGCTCACACATTATGATTAATGCTTTTAATTTTACTTCTACATTCTTTATCTCTTTTTCTATCTTGTTTATTCTTTGCCTCACTATCTCCATTACACTACTTATTTTGTCATCCATATATTTTGTCATTTCATTAAATATATATTCTATTCTATCATTCTTATCTACACTTTCATTTTCATTCCTTTCTTCTGACTTTTCCTTTAAATCATCTACACATAGAAACCATTTTTTTCACCTCTATTATCACATTTAATATAATGTACACAACCATACATATTTTACATTTTTCTAATCTTATTTAAGCATTTCAGATGGAAAACCTTATCACATACCATACACTCTATCAAAGCATACTTTCCTTTTCACCATCATACATATATTGTGAGACACAAATGCAATCCATATTTTCTTACTTTTACAATTCCCCTACTTTATATTTAAATTTATGATTTTTTACCACACTTCAAAACTCTTTATACAAAAAGAAAAAAAAAACTTTTCTTTTGTTTTTAAATGGTGATTGATAAACACATGTTCCTCTAAACTTACATCTCATATGTTACCCTCTTTCTCAAATAAATCATTCTTATTTAGATTGAAAAATTTTTTAATAGCAAACTTCCTAAAGTCCAACTAATCTTACATATGATTTAGTTTTCAAGCCTCCTTGTAATAAACATATACACACAAAACATATTTTTCCCTTTTCTATTTAAAATACCAGCATATTCAATCACTTTTTAAACTTTAGCAATATTTTTCTCAATCTTTTCAAATCCAATTAAATCTATCTCTCTGCACTTCAACTCTCTTTTCTCATTTACTTATTTTCTAGCAACAGAAATTTTTATCCAGATATTATAAAAATATAGAAAACTTTAACTTATCTTGTGAAACAAATCAGCCACATTAGCACAGCAAGGCAGTAAAAAGTGCCACCCAATGCATACCTTAGTAATCAATGAATGCAAGAAGTTTAGTAACAGCTTGTATAATTATAGGAAATGGTAATCATATGACAACTACTTACATATTGCATTGCATATGACTCAATGTTTAATTCACAAAAGTGTCTACATGTTAAAAATTTAATATTGTTTAATTAAAATGTAATCAATTCTGATTATTTATAATTCTCTTTTAGACATCATTTTTATCATTATCAATTGTTTAAAAATGACTATGGTCTTAAATCCAGACAATATATATATATATATATATATATATATATATATATATATATATATATAATGGCTATATAAATTAATCTATAACAGAAAATATTTCATTCATATATAATATGATGGTCTTTTAATTTTCTTACTTGGCATCTTGGAGTACTGTTTTTTAGCTTCTGTGACAAACTTAGTCTTGTGAATTAGTTCAAAACTGTTGTTTTTTATGTATTTTGCATACATTAATACATTTTTAATAAAAGCTATCAATACTGCATTTCTTTATTATGTCTTTAAATAACTATTGATTTACCTGAGGGCCTTTTCTCTGATGACAATTATATTCATATTTACTTTACAATATATTTTAGCAATATGTTCATCATTTCATTTACTCTAAATGTTCATTCTAATGAAATGTTTCTTTACAATAGATTTTATAGCATCAAAGTCAATAAGTAAAAGTATCTTTATAATTTTATCATCATAATTTAAGAATCTTACAAACCACATTAAATATATTTGTGTCTAGTGCTTTTAAGTGTACATCAGTTGTAGTATGAGGACAAGATAACAACTTATATTCAATTAATTTTTTTGTCATAATTATATCACTGTGATAGAATATGCTACCTTTTTTAAGCAAAGTATCACAATAGAATTTGCATTACAGCTCAAAATCCAAGTTAAATTCTACCTAAACAACAATAAAGATAATGTTTTCCTGAAGGTTTGTGATTTTTATATTGGACTATTTCCATCATCTAATATGAGTATTGAATGTCTTTAGAAAAATTGAACTTTATTTAAATATTTCAAATACATTCAACTGTTAGTAAGAATACTTCAAACAGGTTAGTATATGCACAATATTTTGAGAGATATTATTCTCCTCTCTTCTTCAGGTATTGCTGGTCTAATCAGTGACAGTACTAGCATGGGTTTCAATACTGGATTCTTAGATTCTTGAATATTGAATTTTAAGATAATGCTTTAATATGTTGCCAAAGGCAACAGTCAGTAGAAATTTCATACACTTATCTATGAGGTTTCTTTTGATTTTCTCCACTTTTTCCTAAAAGCAAAGTTTATTAGTGTTTCCCATACATTATGTATTGTCACACTAGATTGGCTTAGGGCAGGGGTAGGTAATTGTTTTGGCTCAGGGGCCACTGAGGTTGGCAAAGGGCTGAATCAGGGGCCACTTTGTGGAAGCAAAAATTAGCGGAGGGCCGCACCTTTTTTCAGGATACAATAAACACACTGCTTTATTCCCTGTATTACCAAAGAAATATTTATTTCTTCATTCTTCATTAAACACGTGACATTCATTACCAATTTTACATTTTTTTCAGAGGGTTCCATAGTTTCCCTAAAGTTGGAAATGTATATATTTGCTAATGCAAAGACAAATTTCAAATTAACCAGTTGGAACTGGAAAAGCACTGCACATCATATCAACACTGTGCATGTGTATTGACATGGCCATTCTAGTGGAAAATATGAGACAAATCTTCAGTCAGACACGGGAAGAAAATCCCAGTTCAAGGAAAATTTTTTTATTGTTTTGGTGGGCCACAGGTTGCCCTCAGGCTCATATTTTTCCATCCCTGGCTTAGGGGATTGTATGACATTGTCATGTGAGCAGCTTCTTTAAATTTTCTTTCTTGTACCTGTTCTTCTTTATCCAATATTTTTGTATTTTTCCCATTAAACATATGCCTATGGGAGGAATTATAAGATGGAGACCGCAGTTCCTTCCTATGGAGTTTTTTTTATTGCTCTTATCATCAGATAGATTTAGTATTCCTATCTGATGAGAAGCAATTTCTTCTCTTAACCTAATTGTGCTGTCGTATTTCGTATTACATTGAACACATCGATATATCAGATGGATTGACACCGGTTTAGCTGCAAACTTTTGGCCTAAGGTTAAATAAGGGATGAATGTTTTCTTTTCAAATGCAAATCTATGTAGTCTATTCATACTCGATGCTCTAAATAAAAATGCATTAAATTTAAGTTGGGTATAGACGCTTGCATGGGTTCGTTACCAGTTAATTATGTTTCTGGTTTTCATATTTGATCAAAATGTATAGACATTCGGTAAATACTGATACCTTATGGTGAGTATCTAAGATGTATTTATGTCAGATGTCTTTTAAGTTATTGGTGTCTTGCGGCATCTTATGATGAATGCCAGTGGGTTTCTTATAAATTCCCCTCTGCATTTCCATCAATGACTTTATATTTTGATCATTTATGTTTATTTTGAAATGTTTTTGACCATGTAATCTATGTAACCGATCTAATCAACATTAAAAACACATTTTATAAATCCATCTGTGCAAACTTATAAAATTTAAAATGTAAACTTATAAAAATTAAAAATGTAAAATCAAATTCTAAAATCAAGTTAAAATTATAAAGTAAAAATAATGTTAAATGTTAAAGTAAACATGCTAAAATAATAATGTTTAATTTTATATATATGTGCATAAATAAATGTTTGTATGTTAATTACTGGCAGTGGCTTATTTTATATATTCTTAGATAAGATTTTTTTTATAAAATGTAAATCTCTGTTATTCCACTGAGCTAGTGACAATAGGCTAATGACCGGAATCAACCAATATAAAATAAATATTTTTTTTTTAACTTAAGCATCTGCCTACTATATAAATTTTTCTAGGTTCAAATGCCTAGATGGCGCCCTTGTAGTGCAGATTATGTTAAGCTCCCTATCTCCGGATCATTATACTATCAATTAATAAGAACTCCACCCAATTCCAATAGGTTGATCAATAACTCTAAAGACCACATTGATCGATCGCTCACCCCACGCGTGGTGTACTCTATTTCCTGCCCTCAAGCCAGATGCCATGCTACATATTATGGGGAAACCAAAGCCACAATTAATACCAGATTAGCCCAACATCGTTACACATTCAACAGAGCTCAAACGAACAGCAGCACATCCTCAGTATTTTTCGAACATAGTAAACAATCTGGGCACAACTTCATACCTGCCAACCCCATTATTTTATGTTCAGAGCCAAATGATTACAGGAGAAAAATAAAGGAGGCATTCTATATTAATAGAAACATCCATGCCATTAACAGAAAGGACACATGCTTCGAGATCTCAAAAAAATGGGCTACGTAACAGTAGCTTATTTGAATATTTACATTTGCATATATTTATTACACTTTTCATGAAGGCTATGAGTATGAGGCATGGTTCCTCGAAAACGTTCAGCCGAAAAATTTTTAATAGTAAGTTATATTTTCTCTAATTAATATTTACAATTAAGTATTTTTGTTTTTACATATAAGGAGAAATTAAAACCATATTTATTAAATAAGAGTTTATGTTTTTTCCACTTTCATTCTATCTTTTATCTCAAACAGATAATAATTGAAATATTAGCTAGATTAACTATGGGATAAATACCTAAAAAATATAAATCCTTAACTACCTGGTAAAAAGTTTCATTCATATTTTGATGCCATTTAACCAAACCATAAACTTAATTATAGAATAACTAAGTCAGATTTCCCAAGAATATTTTTTTAATAAACTTACAAATAATTCTCACTCTTGCAAATAATTCTCACTCTTTTATACCATTAACACAATAATATAAAAAAATTGGGAATTATTTGTATATTTTTTAGAAAATGCTTCTCTAAAAATCTGACTGTGTAATAAAGTATTGGATTGGGTCTTAGTTAATCTGTGAATAGGTTTATATTCTCAGATTTACATATTTAATAACACACTTTTTACAGTCTTATTAAAATTATTATCATGATAAGAGTTAAATTTTAAGGAAACATTAAATAATAAATAAATAGCAGAAACTCTCTCAATTGTATGGTAGTAATTGAAAATACTTCTTCAATTTATTTATTATTTAATGTTTTTTTAAAACTTGAGACGAACCATGATTTATTTACTTCTTACATATTGGTTGCAATTTATATATAAAATAGAAGTCAATGACGTAAATAGAAAATAAAAACTTGCTTTAATAAAATGAATGCTTTCTTCTATTATTTAAATAAATATAAAAAATTTAAACAAAATATATTTTACTTCTGATATATTTTTCAAATAAAAAATTCAGGAGAAAAGAATTAATATAATCTGAATGTCTTTTTTTATAATTGTATAAACAGAAAATTTTCATTATATTTCAAACTGAAATTAATGCAGACTAGAATAAAAGTAAGAAATAAAATTTTTGGATACCCTCATTATTAGATGCCATTAAGTTGAAGCATATAAAAGATGTTTTTTTCAGAATGACACTGATTGTTTTTTCAATCTCTTCATTGCCACAATCAATATAATAATGTCGGAGTCCATTTCAATGTCAAATTATTCAAAATTGATTTTTTTTTTAATTTTATAATCTATTACTAGCTGTGATGTTATTATATATATGGGCTTATATCAAATTTTGGAGAAAATATTAAGCATAAAGCAACTTTATATTTTCTCTTTATTTAAGAATATAAAATATCTTTAAGACATTCAAATATGTTTTATTATATTGACATCATAAATTCACAATGAAATTTTGAAAAATTAATTTAAAAAGCGCCCTCTATTATCTAATAATTTTTCCAAAATTGCTTTTTTGACAGTCAAAAGTTTGGAGTTGCAATCGAGATTTTTTCAAAATATCACTGATTTTTATATCTAAATGTAAACAATTTGATTGAAATATATCACAAGTTTCAAAATCTCAAATAAAGGCACAAACACAAAAAGAATTTTCTATTCAATTGTTTTTCAGACAAGTCATGACATTAATTTATAGGTATGATAAATTAAAGAACAAAATCTGGTAAAAATAAATGATAAACTAAATAAAATTTTAAGCATTCTTTATATCAACATTAACAAATATATTTAAAATTAAAAATATAACCTGTTAAAAATATTAAAAAATATAAATAACTATTTTGCTTCACATCACATGATCTTTTGTGCTTTATCACATTTATTTTAAACCATATGTTCTTTTTAATATTTCAGTAGACTATCTTGTGATTCTGAAATCATACTTTTTTTCAAAATAGAAATTATTTTAGTATTATCAAAATCAGGTGTGTGACCAATTTCTAAAAAATGCAAAATATAAACTGATGTATTTAACTTTTGATTGAAGTCATTTTTATGCTCCCTAATTCTGACATTAATCCATATATTGGATTGACTTACATAGCTTATTGATTACTGCAGCTATGGAATTTTATAGATGCCTTCATATTCCAAAAATATCGAGTCTTTAGGTTTATGTAAAAAATAAAAAAATACCTTTTTTTTTCTAGTGGAAAAGATAGTCTTAATATTGAAATTAGATAGTCTTCTACTGATCTTGTCAGTGATTCTTTTAATATATGATAAAACAACTCTATAAACTAATTGAGTTGTAATTTTATCATTTTTTTAGTATCAATATTTTCTATTGCCATGCATTCTTAAAATATATGAAAAAATATAAATGAGACTTTAAATGCTCTACTGAACCAGCAATATTTCAATTATATCAGACTGCAGCCATTTTTACATCTTTATCATTTAATCAATGTCTTATTGTCACCAAATTATTACTACTTGATTTACATGTATCAAACTTTCTAGCCTACTAAATGATTAGTAATATCCATTAATGTATTTAACTGAAGTAGACAGCATTAAATTTGTGAAAATTGAAGGTTTGACATATAAATCAAATTGTTAAATTACACATTGCAATGATCTAAGAAGATATACAGGGATATTTATGAGTATAAAGACATAAAGAATATTTATAATAACATCTTATTCACATTTTATAATGGATCTATCTACCCATTGGTGTATCAAATATAACTGAATGTAAGTTTTGAGCAAATAATCAATGGATTATCATTAGAAACAAATATAAAATAAGAATAATTATCATCACTCTTTGCAATTAGATTTAAAAGCAACATACTTTAAACTTTTAAGCTAATTATTATCAAGTCAATACCAGTCATGACGTACAATAATATAAAAGACAAAGCATCAATATTTTTTTACTATTTGCATACACATAAGCATTAAACAAACTAAACAAAATATATATTAAATGCTGTAAATATGATGACATTATTAAACACTATGATTATTAAATAGTGACCATCATTAATGCTCAGATCATCTGCTATCATGAGTATATTGGCTAAAAATTAAAACAGGCAAAAACTCTCTATACGTATTGCCACTCAATGCAAGCCAGAGTTATCAATGGATGCCAGAAGGCTTGTGCATAAAATCCCCATCTTGCATCGAGTCACAATATGTATCGAGAGTTTTTGCCTGTTTTAATGGCAGTTATAAGCAAGCATAAAAATGGTAATCATGTGAAGTATATTGGCTACAAATAATCTAGTAATCATATGAATGAAACATATAAATAAAATATGTTGACTTTAAGATAACGTTCATTTTTTTAGAACTATCTAAATAATTCTAAATAGAATGAATTTATGTAGATATTCACACATACACACACCAAATTTCATTATGTCTTAAACCAGATTTTGGTTCTCAAAAATTATACTGAACCTATCTGATCAAAAGTAATGATGTGAATAAGTAATCTAATATTTAATAAATTCACTTCAATAATTTAAACAATGATTAATAAATTTATTAAGTAATTAGTAATAATAATAATAAAGATATCATAAATATTATCCAGTGATATTAGTATATCACATATGATTCTAATTTATATATAAATATTAAATACTTCATAAAATGAAAACTAAATAATAGGAATGCAATTTTAATTAAATTATAATTTACCGACATAAAAAAAAACACATATAAACATACCATGTTTGAAAGTATAAAAATATTCAAGTCATTTCTAGGCTAAAGTATTTTAATTGTAATTAATTACATTTACTTTAATTCAATAAAGTGATTAAAATATACTTATATATATTTATATATGTTGACATGCGCAGTAAAAAAATAACCTAATGTTTAATAATTTACTTTCAAAAGTAAAGCTAACATGTTTCTTATATACAAATGTTACAATAATTTATCTGGCATCTATATACAGTAAAATACGTATATACAACAAAAATATTTCACTCACTAATTTTACTTTATTTTTGAACCTGTACATCAAATTATTTTTTTGTTTAATCTGTTATTTAATGTAAAAATTATTTGAATGCTAATAAAATCTGATTACTGTTAAATTATAAACAGAAGTAAATTTGATAGAATCAAGTTTCAAAAAATACTGAATGATATATATTGGATTGCTGAAGACTGTTTAAAAATCTGGATTCAAATCCTCTACAATTACATCTAACTCCAGGGATATAAACTATACCTGTATTTAAATATTATATATTACTACAGATATAAAACTTGAAAATAAATACTTAAAAAACACAAATGATGTATTATCAGATATTCTATAACCAATCAGCATTCAATTATTTTTTAGAAAAAAATTTGAGCAAAATATATAAAATATTTAAAAAAAAATAAAAAATAAAAACTGCATTCTAATAATTTTTCATACAAAATGAATTCACATATTAAAATTGTAATATTTCAGATCACCATTATTTTGTTCTTTCAATGTTACTAAACCATAGTTTAACGAAAACCTTCATATCTCTAAAAGTCATCATTCATTTACTCAAAATTCTGAAAAAAATAGTAATTAGAATTTGTTTGCTCTGAAAAATTTGAAAATAAATATTTCAAAAGCAGTGTCCTCTTTTTAATTTTCTAAAGTCATTTATTATATGATTAAGTAATAATACATACCATATGCTGGTGCAGGTTCTTCCTTATCTACAAACTTGTTTCTTGAAATTTCCATAAAACAAGACTATGTTAGGAATTAAATTGCAATTATCTATTAACCATTTGTTATCCATGCATACAATATATTGTGCTATTGTGGCAGACAGAGATCATTACTTTTATTTATATTATAATGAAAAAAATCAAGTAATTCTGCAGAATTGGTGTTAATTTGGTCTCAATAATTAACTTGGTCCAAACACATGATGATCTATATATAATGGCAATCATATTAAAACACAACTCTTTCTTTCCCCAATCTGAATGACTATTGCATAAAATAAATCCCCAAATCTCCTAAGCTGATTTAAAAATATGGGTTTCAATATCATTAGTAAGCAGTGTAATATTTTACTAAATAACCAAAACTTTCACAGAAACCTCAAATTAAAGAATTGCTAAATTAAACTATATATTATAACAAAAACTATTTTCTAAATTGTATATATATATATATATATATATATATATATATATATATATATATATATATATATATATATATATATGATTCACATTCTGCCATAATTTGGCTGGATGACTTTAAAACTGATAAAAATAAATAAATACATGACATTTCATTTGAAATATGTCTCATTTTAAATTATAACTTTACAAACATGTCATTAATAATCTTATAATTTCTTTATTATTGTGTAATATATTGATCAGCCACATTTTCCTTTTACTATTCTATATAATAAATAACAAATCCTATGTCACTTTAAGATAGAAATACAACTTAGTTTGAATGTGCTAATGTTATATACATAATTTTTAAATAGAAAAATGAAGAATATTTCAAATTGCAGTAACTTTGATATACAAAATCATTACTGATACTGAGAATGTGAGTAAAAACTGATCCAATGGAATCTGCGTGCCAGTAAAGCTTCATCACTTTTTTATTTCAACCAGGCATTATATCAAACAGTGACAATAAGAAAATATCATCACATTTTTTTATACACTACATAGATTAGTGTTTTTCTGAAGGTTTGTGATGATGGTGTTCTAGCTGTATTTTTATATTGGACTATTTCCATCATTTAATATGTGTGTTGAATGTCTTTAGAAAAGTTTAATTTTTAGTTAAATATTTCAAATGCATTCAACTGTTAGTAATATCACAGCAAACAGGTTAGTATATGCACCAACTGTTAGTAATATCACAGCAAACAAATGTTAATAATATCACAGCAAACAGGTTAGTATATGCACTAACTGTTAGTAATATCACAGCAAACAGGTTAGTATATGCACAACGTTTCGAGAGGTATTTTTCTCCCCTCTTCTTCAGGTGTTGCTGGCCTGACCAGTGACAGTACTAGCATGGGATTCGAACCTGGGTCCTTAGATTCTAAATTTCAATAATCAAGAATCTAAGGACCCAGGTTCGAATCCCATGCTAGTACTGTCACTGGTCAGGCCAGCAACACCTGAAGAAGAGGGGAGAAAAATACCTCTCGAAACGTTGTGCATATACTAACCTGTTTGCTGTGATATTACTAACAGTTAGTGCATATACTAACCTGTTTGCTGTGATATTATTAACATTTGTTTGCTGTGATATTACTAACAGTTGGTGCATATACTAACCTGTTTGCTGTGATATTACTAACAGTTGAATGCATTTGAAATATTTAACTAAAAATTAAACTTTTCTAAAGACATTCAACACACATATTGAATGATGGAAATAGTCCAATATAAAAATACAACTACATAGATTACTATGTAATTTATTGCAGTGCTAGAGTAATGGGAAATCTATGAACTGCATATGGTTTCTGTCAATTCTGATGTCCATACATCATAGGATTGCCTGAGTTATAAACCATTCAAGTGTTAGTTCATTCCAGAAAAGATATGGTCATAAATCAATTCAAACAAAACTTCATTGATAAGGTCTTTACAAAATCGTTTTTTTTAACTTGCAAATTTTGCTTAAGACCTCCAATTATAATAATAGCATTTTTACTAATCAATGCTCTCAAGCTAATAAGCAAAGTATAAAGCATATGCAGAAATATTTTCTTATTATAATGAGTGATATTAAAAGAGCCTCTCTCAATGACAAAGGTAAATTATGATTCTACTTTATTGATAATTTATAAGCATTTGTAAATCAAAATTATATGATTATGTGTGAAAAATGTAGCAATGCATTATGTATTCATATAATAATCATATATAGATAATTTATTTCTCTTTTTAATATATATGGGGTTTAAAGTTAGACTTTCACATGAGCCTCAACTCTCTATTCCATCTCATATTGCTGACCCATCTGATTACATACTTGTTGAAAAGATAAATAGTCACCAATATACATATTTCATGCTTGTGAAAGGAAAAATATAAGATGAATTGCTATTTGATAAAATTCATTAA
Source organism: Epiperipatus broadwayi (assembly GCA_028023455.1). Lineage (NCBI taxonomy): Eukaryota > Metazoa > Onychophora > Udeonychophora > Euonychophora > Peripatidae > Epiperipatus > Epiperipatus broadwayi. The sequence goes on along the minus strand of JAQFVV010012393.1, from coordinate 10,773,382 downwards.
AAAGAGAATTTAATACATTGTACAGGCTTATGCACCCCTGCACATATAATGTAGTATATATGGGATTCAAACTCAGACTTTCACATGACCCTCAACTTTCCATGCCATCTCATATTGCTGACCCATCTGATCACACACATGTTGAAAAGATAAATAATCACCAATATACATATTTCATGCTAAACCAGCAATCATCAGTTGGTCCAAATTAGCAATATGAGATGGCACAAAGAGTTGAGGGTCATGTAAAAGTCTGAGTTTGAATTTCTTATATATTACATTATATGTGCAGTGGTGCATAAACTTGTACAGTGTATTAAATTCTCTTTTTAATGACATTTTCCAAGTAGCAATTCATCTTATATTTTTTCTTTCACAATTTTTTTTATATAAAAATTATATATTTTCGAAAAATATTTTTGTATATATATAAAATCCATGATTAACTCATATGTAAGAATTTTAAAATAAATTGACAGATACTTGTATGGAAAATACCAATAATTATATTTTTAAATTGTAACAATATGACTTGTCTCAATGGAAAACTTCTTATAAAATCTAAAATTAAAACTGACTTTATTAGTATAAAATTTATTTGTAAAAGGTCTTGACCCTATAACAATATATAATTCATATGCCTTTGCCTGCAGTACATATGCATAAATATGTATAAATTGATCAAATTCATCTAATAATGTGTTTTGCTTTTCTATCTTTATAGTTATTATTAAATAAATATTTGAAACAAATTATTATACCATCTAATATTTATTTTTAAGAAATATGCTTTAAATGAATATTTTCTAGCTAGGACTTGGATTTAGTTGATACTATGAAGGTTTTTCGTTTTTACAAAAAAATAAGGTTAATAATATTCAGTAAATAATCTTATATGTCATTTTATCCACTGTTTCATGTAAAATATTTTAAATTTAATTAAGAAAAAAACTCTTCTTTTGAATTTTACATAAGCTTTAAAAATTAACCTCTTTAAAAATGTTTAAATTTTTTATTTTTATTTTATGATAATTGTTATATTTTTTTAGCATTATTGTATTTTACTGTATGTTAGTTTTAAGAAGCATTTAATATTTTTTATTTATGTTAACTACTTACTGTTATGGTGAAAATTGTATCGTTGACCAAATAAATATCACATTTTAATAATCAACAGGTTATTAATTAAATTATATTATGCACTTCTCAAAAATTGATCAGAATTTCATAAGAAATTTCAGTATCAGAAATAGCAGAGTTGAACCATGATCTATGAGGTTTGATCTAAGAGTTTATTATTTAACCACTGCACCAAATTATGAGGACAACATAATGTCACTCAAGAATTCATAATTGAAGTACATCCAATTTAGAATAAGTTAGTGGATACTTGATGACTATAAGTGCAATGAGTAAATAAGCAGGCATACAAATATAACATAAAACTGATGTTTGTTTAATTAGCTTTTATCATAATATCCCTGTTATTAATTTTGTTCTGATAGTTTAATCAAAAACCGATTGTTGAAGTTGAATTGTGCTGGAACTAATACTGAATATACTACTTAACTTCTAGTTAGTTAAGTAATGCTGGGATATTACAGTTTAATACAATAGCTTAATGCAGATTGTTAGCACATGATTTTTTTTGTGGGGGGGGGAGTAAAAATGGGTATTTTAAGATAATGTTTAAAATACTAATAAATATACAATTATAAGATTAGTACATTTAACTTTCAAAATCTAATGAATAAAAATATAAAAAGAAAAATCTTAATTATATTTGTTTATCTTATAAATAGTTTCAGTGAATAATGGCCTTTATTTTGCAGAAGTTTTCATATATATATTATTTGTTAATTTAAAACAAAAGTTTTAAGCATTATCAAAATGAGCAAAAATATAAAAACTTCAGTCTTTAATTGATTTATGTTTCATTGTTGGATTATTTTTACCTTGAATGTGTATATATGAGAACAGAAAAATTCAATTTAAAACTTTGTGTAGATAACCTTTATCCTCTCCCAAAAGACAAAACAAAGAAAATATCAGTTAACCCCAAGACATTACATTGTAAATTGAAAGATCTCCTAATATTTTTCGAAAATAAAAATGATTTATAATCAAACTAGTCATCTAAATATAGAGTTCACATTAAGAAAGCATAAATTGAGAAAAAAAAAACAACAACTAAGAATTCTAAAATCCTTACAAAAAAATCTACCGTCCATTTTTAAACTCATATTTATTACATTTTGCACATGATAAGATAAAAATATTTCCACAGATAAAGTCATTAGTGCATTAATCTTCTGGATTTATGATCTATGATTAAAACCATAACAGTAGCTGGAGATTTATTTTAGCTAGCTGAATAATCCACTTATCCAATCCCCCCCCCCACAAAAAAGAAAATTCATATAGTATGTGGTCCATAGCTAATTCAATTAATCATTCAACAATGGTTAGTAAATGGATATCCTATTATTCTCAACTTGAGAATAAAGAAAGTATTAGGCTACCGTGATTTCTCAAATATGCTTATTGTACTTGTTTCATGATGCCACTTTCAATACTATGTGCTAATAAATAGTCAGCCTATGAGATATATTTATCTTTTTAAATATAGTTGATAATTATAAGTTTTGGTGCCAGAAGTAATAGCTGAAACAGTGGGTCATGATATTTGAGGCCAAAAAGAACTTGATCTCAGACTCTATTACTCACCCATTGCACTAAACAATGCAATGTATTATAATTATTCTGTGCAATAAATAGAGAATATCAAAGTTTCAAAATGCCTGTGCAGCAGAATGTTTCATAAAAATCAAATTGATCTGCTATAATTTTAAACATATCTCCAAGCATTTTAGAATTGTTGACTAAACTGTGTTCTTAATATATTGTGATTTTGCAGATATGGTATTTCTGGAATCCTTCTGTAGTCAAGCCTGATCTTAATGAATCTCCAAGTGAAAACTCTGAGATTTAATAGTAAAACTACCCCATTGCTTTTGAAATGCTTATTCTACATCAAGAATTTGCCAGTGTGATCTTTCTATATTCATCAATTGATTTTTTTTTGGAAAAGTAGATTTTGTTTTATTACTTATGGTTCTAGTTTCTTAAATTTACCAAATAATTAAATACAAAATCCAATTTTATGAATTTTTTTTTCTCAGTAATTTTGATTTTATCTGATCCTATCCAGGCACATTAATGCACATTAATCATAAATATTATGAGTCTGAAAATAAATAATTAAGACAATTAAACAAATTTATTGTACAATGTAAAGTTGCATATTTGATTTAAATAGATAGTTATAAATACGCTATTATGTGGTTAATTTTTATTTATTTTCCAACAGATGTTGACTTTAAAAACAAATGGTATTTGCATAAAACAAATCACTTCTAAAAATTATGAACAACTCAGGTGTATAAAATGTCATTTCATTTGGCAAATCTTCACAATATAGGTATTAGATTTATTTATTTGAAGTATAAGACTTAGTAAATGTTTTAAAATTTATTAATTTTTTATTATGTATATTTAATGCAATGAAATTAGATTATAAGTATATATATATATATAGCCATTATATAAAATATTTGGCTGATTTTGCAAAAATATTTTTAATATTATTCACAAGAGACACATGCCTGGTACATGTCATTTAGAATATCACAACATTCTAGTCCAGTTTATGTTCCTCCCTTACGAGGATATCTCTAATAAAATGGAAATAACCATGTTGGTCTACAACTTCACAAAGAATTCACTGATCATAAATAACAAACATTCACTGAGGCAAAACTCTCCATATAGTGGTGCCACACAGTGCAAACCAGAATAATCAATGTATGCAGGAAGGTTTGTGGATAAAATCTCTATCTAGTGCCTACTCATCCAATATCTCCAGACTAGTTTCTATCCTGTGGCTTTCATCAGTGAGGAACCTTGGATTTGAGAGCACTGCACCTAGATCTTAGGATCTAATGCAATCCTCCAGCAGCCACCTTTTCCTTTTTAGCTAACTATAAAGTTTTGAGTCCAAAATAAAAACAATAATGTTTTCAAGATAAGCTCATTAGCTTGTATAGTTATGTAGTTGTGTAAGTATAAAGAATAGTGGTCATGTGATGCTTGATGGTTAAATAACAAACATCAAATATTCAATATATTTATGCAAGAAACCCAGGCATAACGGCCCAAAAAACATCTTTATATATATTTATTTAAATAAAATAGACAGATTTACCTTAAGCAATAATTATCAAAACTTATTTTTAAGTTTATTAATTTAATGTGTGACTTCAAGAGTGAAAGTGAATCAAACTCTGATTAGTTTTCAGATCTGATTTGTGCTGATTATATATTCTATAAAATGTAAAAGAAAGTGATGAAATTGATCTGTAATATTAATTTTAACAATAGTATATTAATAATTATCTTTTCTTTAGCTAAATTATGTACATCTTTAAAAACTTCATTCAATGAACTAATTAAAATAGCATTATCTTTCTAGAATTAAAATTTCTCTATGTAATTATACTTCTGTCAAGATAAATATTAATAATATTTAATCAATATTTCATAATCATCAATCTCTAAAACATTACCAATAAACAAGAAAACTCAAAACCACAATATCTAATCTAGTTTTAGAAAAATATCTAGTGAATCTTAATTACATATTTATATAAACACAGATGCTCATCATAAAACAACTCTCAAATTTTTAAGTCCTTTCTCTTTTGTTATATACTATAATAGATAAAATTTTATATTAGTTATAATTTTATGACAACATAATTTAATCTGTTAACATAAAAATGAATGTTATAAAAATGATACAAATGTAGATTAAGAATTGTAATTATATATGTACATATACACCACATGGAATTCTAACAATTTTAATAAGTATGTAAAATAAATGACAGCTTATCACAGAATAATCAAATCCAAAATTTTATCATAATTCACAAACTAGATTTTCAAAAAATTATTTAAATGAATTTATAATAACACTTATTTCTTATATCAATTCCAATTTATTCACAAGTTTATTTAAATGATTCTTTGTAAATTTGTCATATAATTTATCATAGTAACATTTTTGGACTTTGTTGTTCTGTGAGTGGGTTTACAAATATGCAGATATGTAATATAAATACAATCATTTACAAACTACAATTACTATGGCAGATACCTGAAAAAAATTATAAGCTTGCATGAAAAATACGAAATTCTCTTAAATAAAATTTTAAATTTCAAATTGTGTGTATATCATATAATAATTTGTATACCACCTTATGGTAATTCACTTTTTAATTTTATAACAAATCAATTTTTATATAAATTAATAAGCACACTTGAATACATTATTCCATGATTCCATCAATTTCCTCTGACAACAAATAATGTCAGCTTCTATTTAGTCTTTAAATTAAAATCAGTAATATAATAGATTCATTATTCAATCACAAAAAAATGCTTATTTTTCAAATAAATAAGTATCCACTGCAATTTGATAGTCCTTATTTATATCTTTAAAATCATTTCAGAAACTATGTGTTTTGTTCATATAAATGTAAATAATGATGCTGTGATATTTCAGCAAAGAAATATGTATTCAAAACCAAATGATAGGTGAATCATTTAGTATGTTTTATGGTAATGCTCTTTGTTTCATTCATAGTTATAAACAGATATATATATATAAAATAATCCCAGTGCATAACGCTATACTGAAATAAATATACAAATATTAAGCAATTAAATCACCCCACATGGTTAAGAAATCTAGTACTGCCCTCTGTGAACGAACTCTAACGTATTTATATATTAGTTCACAGAGGGCAGTACTGGACTTCTTAACCATGTGGGGTGATTTAATATATATATGACTAAAAATGTATGCCACAAAATTATAGTAATATTACATACATCTATTGATTTATAATGAGAATTTCACATTATTGTTTTTCAATGTGCGTATGTGTTGGTGGTGATGGGTTAAAGTAGACTGGATTTTAAAAATAATATTCTTGAAAAGATTGTATTCATTAGTTAATATATTCAAGAACTCTTTTAGTATATGAAGAATCAATAACAAGAAAAACAAGTGAATTAATTTCTTTTTCCCAATAAAATTCGATATAGAGTAAATAATCACCAGATGTATTATTCTTGTTGCAAGCAAAATTATTAGTAGCGTATTATTTATAATATCAATTATGCTTTTGGTAAAAAAAAATTATTAAAGATATATTAAAAAGATGATTATCAAAAACAAAAACAGTATACATATATATTTTATAAATTAAACAAATATAGTAGTAATTTGTACTTTTAACACAAAATGAGATAAAAATAATTATTAGTTCATTACTTGAAAGGTCCTGTAATATTTGGACATACTAATGACAGTTTGAATACAACAATTCTAGGCATTTGATTAAATTGAAAATCATCTGTTTACTTTATTCTGCTGAGAATTGAGCCATTTTGCCATTCAACTTTTTTGTGCTATAAGAAACATATAAAATTAATAATAAAATATGAATAGATGACAATTTTTATACTGTGTATGTTAATCCTTGACACAAGGTCTGCTTTTAATAAATTAAAGCCAATGTTTACATTTAATACATGGAGAAAATTCACCATAATTGCAGTGCACTTTCAAGGTTGAGCACTTTTTTAACAGACAATCATTATATTCTTAAAAATAAAAGCAGAATTACAAAATATTTCACAAAACACTCAATTGTACACTATTTGACTTTCTGTTTATTACTTAATTTTATATAAAGAGCTTGCAATGAAGCTCTTAACAAGCTTTGCACAATATCCCTAACTCCAGACCGGTTTCTGCTACTGGCTTCCTCAGTGAGGTGCTAGGATATTCAAGCATTAGATTAAAAATACCAGGACAAATCCAGCACTTTATCTAATAGATAACTATTAAGTAGAAAATCTGAAATTTTCAGACATCTATATGTCTTCCAATCCAACTATATAACTTAAATAGCCATATAGGACTGAACTAAGTTCAGGTACACCATTATTAATAGCTTTAGCAATATAAAATTACCAAAGCCTTAATAGCAAAAAATAAAATTACAAAAAAATCAAGTTAGATGTTGCATAACATAATTTAAACAAGCTTGTATTACAAATGTTATATAAAGAGCTTGCAAATAAGCTCTTAACAAGCTTTGCAGAATATCCCTAACCCCAGACTGGTTTCTGCTACTGGCTTCCTGTGGTTATTGCAAATCATCCATACATCTTGAAAGTTAAAAATATGACTAAATGTTCTTTTGTGCCTTAAAAATGTTTTATTTTTATAGAAAGTAGATATTGATTGGTAGGTGTATGAAGCCAATCATAACACCATTTCATTTTCATGAGCTTATAGGAGTTTTAGCAAATTGTATTTTCCTATTATTATAATTAATAAAAACATTGAATAAATAATCTAAAAGACTATAGTAAAATAATATTTTTAATCGTGATTTGGGATAATCAAAAGCATACAATTTAATTTAAAAGACAAATTATTTTTATTATCATAATCATCATCTTTAATGCTTTAAAACACATTTATTCCTTTTGATCTCATTTTATGATTTCATAAGTTCCATTTTTTTTATCTATAGTAAGTTTTTTTATAAGTTATTAATATTTATCTTATGTCAATAATATATAGCAGCCAATCAGAAACTCTCTGCAATATTTTCACAGCTATCTTTGATGACAAATGTCTATTTGTATAGTGTTTGAATATTTTTCTCTCATGACCCATTTATTATTATTATTGTCTGCCTTACTCTGAAAATATTATAAAATAAAATATTCGTAAATGTTTACAATTTCTGAACCAGCCAATGAATTAACAATTCAAATAAATATAGTTTCTAAAATATTAAATTCTACTATTTTTTTTATTACTGAATTTATATTTCCAACAAATAAAATAAAAATGAAGTATTACTAATAAAAAATACAACAGTAGGAGTTCTCTATTCTATTGTCATCTGGCATAAACTTCAGTTATTAGTGATTATGACCGTGTTTATAAAAATCTGTCATTGATAAAGGAAAAAGCCAAAAATCACTTTGAGAATTGGAGATTTAAATATTTAGAATAGTAAACATTGATTACCCAATCCCATGTTAAGTGTTTATAATGGAGAACTGCTCTTCTCTTACTACTTTGTTTAAGCTGCAGAGTTTGGTGATTTGTTGTTATTATTAACAATGAATGCTGTAACACCTATAGGTATTAATTATGCATCATGTCGTCATATTTACAAGCACTAATCACATGATTTTTTTAATTCATATTAATTTTATATAAAATAATAGTAGTATGTTTATATAACTCAAAAACCCAGTCGTAATATCTAAAGCTGTTACTTCAGTAAATGATAATTCAAACTTGATAAGTCAATTATCTCTAATAAAAAAATGGCCATGGAATTCTACAGTTTTTAAGATCTACCTTGAAATCATATGACTATAGAATAGAAATTTTGTTAAAAAATATAACCAAAAGTCAATATAAATTTATAATTGAGCAGAGCAGACTATAGATTTTGGTTTAGTTTATGATAAAATATTTTTTTTATTAAACTAACTCTTAATCAATGATAATATTATATGTTACTAACTTAACTTATATAAAATGAATAGGTATAAAGAAATATTTCCTTGATTATGCAGGATATTGTATTCAGTATCTCCTTAACTTTTTATTACTTTAGACAACATAAAAATTTAATCACTGATGAATGAATGACATTTTTTATATAGCTTTATCCACTAGCTTAATAGCCTCTACCTTAATAATAATTAAGGATCTCTACATACTTTAACTGCAATTCTCATATCAAGCTGTAGATAAAGAGAGATCTCACTCTTGTATAGGCAAGTATTTCAGGATTATTAAATTAATACTATTTCTGGATGTTTTTCAATACTAATATATGAGATCCTTTTCTAGAAAACATTAATATTTAAAAAAAATTTGCCTTGAATAATTAATAAATATATTTTAGATAATCATACATGTAAATGTGAAATGCACTGGCACAGATTTGTATATGTTAATGGCCCATAAGCATACAGCTGTCAACAAAGAGCAATCATTTCAGATTTAAGTTTTACCTGTTGCAAGGTTTAGTATATTATAATTCAAAAACAAATAAATATTTTTTGACAATTCAAATTTTTAATATCTCTTATATTGTTAAATTGTGTTAACTATACAACGACAACTGGTGATATTCACAGATATCTAGTTAAACGTTTTTTCCCATTGTCATTAGTCTTCAGCTTTAGAACAATTGTCACATTTTATTTCTATAGTATCCTCATAATATAGTTTTCATTTTAGAAAAATCTGCCAGTTTCAAAAGATTTACTAAAAGTAAAAGCTATTACAATTATTCCAATTAACATCCCTGGTAACTTCTTTTTTTCATTTTTTTCTCTACACAGGTCTGTTGCAAAAATGTTTATTCTGCAGTAACTATTCAAAGTCTATTTTATTGTTGTTGTTTCTTTGTTCTGCTATAAAAATTAATCTGAATAAAAATAATATTATAGATAAAGCAGAACCAGATGTTTATAGATTTGATTCTTTTTATTTGATCAATTTCATCAAATGGGATCCTTTACGAATTCTCATTTTCAAAAAGCCATATACCATCATTGACTTTCAAGATAAAATTATTTTCATATTTATTTTAGATTTTACTCTAAATATGTAATATTTTTGAAAATTAATAACATAATGATGTATAGCATTAATAAAATTTGGCATCAGAAACTTTTTCTGCTGATGTTGGTGCATTTTTATGTGAGCATGTTGAAGTTTGAAAAATATAATGAACAAGATAAAACCAAACATCATAATAACAGAAATATCTCAACTTTAATCATTCCACTTCAGAACTATCTTTATAAGTGCATATAATAAATGGAATAGAATTGCAAAGTTAAGTTGAGATTGTCAAATTCATATAAATATAAACTTAAAGGAGCAATGGGTTATATTTGGTAAAAACAATATGAATCTTAATAGGATCAATCGTTTTTGTGGTCCCTTGTAATAAGCTATGTTTCATCTGTTTTGACAGAGGGGAGGATGTCTGTTAATAATTTAAAATTGTAAGTTAATAATTTCAAGCACAATCTGTTTCTGATCTTTTTTCAAATTTCTTATAGAGATTTTTCTACTTTTTTATACTATCAAATTTTTTTTAATGACAATAGTTTTATTTGTGTTAGAGATTTTCTTATCAAATAAAGATAAATTATGAGGATAATTTATGCAATTTTAAAATATCTTCAATCACAAATTGTGAAGAAATGGATTATATTGGGATCATAATGTTCCTTTCACAGCCATCACATCAATATTCATCTGATCAACTATTATTATTCTGGTGTCTATTTGCCAATTAGTATTATATTGATAGCAGAGATGTTTGTGGATCTAGTTACCTAAAAAATTGTGAGTTTCCTTACAATATTTTTACTCTTCTAAAAAAAATATTCAACTTCTTTCAAGTTCTAATTTTATTCTTACAATTATTGACATTGTCTGTTTCTACTTTTCTAAGTTGTATATTCTTTATCCTATTAGACAAATCCATTCAGCATATTTTAATTTCTGAAAATCATATATATTAAAAGCATTATAAAGAAATTCAAATATGTGATTCAAAAATGTAGGAAATTCCATAACAAAATCTACATTTTACTTAAAAATTAAAAAAATATTGGTTAACATTAATTTTGTAAATGAAAAAAAGGAAGAAATCAATTCGGCAAATAATTGAATAAGATAAAAAAAGAGCTTCAATAATATTGATGAGTTGAAGTATATGGCTTGGAATTGTTGAGAAAGACAAGTTAATATATGCATGTGTGTTTTAATTTCTGATCTAAAAACATGTTGAGATAAGTAAATAATAGTGTACTATGAACGAATCAAAAATCTTGAACAGTATTAGAGGTAAATCAAACTTTCACAGTTCATTCTTTATAGAATCTTAACAGAAAATGTAAGGCTTTCTTAAAAGATAAATAAAATTTCTTTATAACTTACACAATTCTATAAGTTTTAATAAAAAAGTCATATAGTTAGTTGCTTATGAGGTCATGCACACCTGTACAGTTTAGTAGTAATAGAATGACAAGACTTGGAATTCCTAGATCAAAGAAACACCTATCCTTTCAGGAGCTCAAAAGGACTTATATTAATTTGTATTAACATTGGTGATAATAAAAGTAATATTATAAAATCATTACAATTTTTTTTCTATAAATATAAACTAAGTGATATCAATAACCAATAACAATACTACATGACTATCTCAGGTCACTCATATTATTCAAAACCAGTGTATTATTTTTTTTTCAAATTTTCCTCCATTTAATATAAATTTGAGTAATTGATGGTCCACATAATACGAGCTGGTTCCTGATATTTATCCTTTATCAATGAATATTTAGTATTAAAGCTACAATTAATGCATACATGCATGAAAGATGGTATGGGATCTAAGTAAATAGTTTGTTTTAAATTCAGGTGGCCTTACTTTGACTAATACAATGTAGTAAAAGATTGCTTCTGCATGCATATGTATATTAGTTTCAGCTTTGAATCTTAAATCATGGCTTTGAAAAACAAAAACCATAAAATAATCCGATAGTGTAGATATTATAGCATTACATCATCTGATGTTATTAATTATTCAAGTTTATTGTAGATGGTTTCAAAATAGCATTTTTTTTTTTTCTAAAAAAAAAACATGCATTATATAATTGAATAAATAAATTTGCATTTAGAAACTGTATTTAATATAAAAATAATAATAATAATATAAATGATATTTATAAAAATTAATAAAGTAAAAAAAAATCATTTTTTTAATGATTTAAATGTTTATTTAAAAGTAAATTTTATTAAAACATAATAAAACTATTTTTCTCAATACAATAATTATATTAGATTTTCTAAGTCTTGCATTGGTGGTCGAGAGGTCAGTGCGACTGCCTTGCACTAGCAGGCAGTTGCCCGGGTTGCGGGTTCGCGTCCCGGACGATGCTATGACACTTAAAAAAAAAAAAATATTAGATTTTCTAAACAGTCTATTAGTAAAATAGGTTTTTAATCATCTTATTAAATTATTTCTTTTGCTTTCTTTCTCAGGCTTATCTCTTTTAATTTCCCAACTGTTTTGATTTCTAAAAACAATTTGCATCACTCTTAATATTTAATAATGTAACATTTCAATTTTTTTTAATTAATATTTTTTACAACACATAAAAATATGTTTAATATATTACAATTTATTATTTTGCCTCTCCCCGAAATATTTACCATTTACTGCTACACATATACTTCAAAAACCCAGAGGTTTACTTTTCAATATATTTTAGAGTTTCTATTTCAAAAGCATATTTTAAATAACTCCATCTAAAGCAAATTTTCTTTTCTCTCTCTCTAACACCTATGTGGGCTTTGAGCATTCCAACATCAGCTTTTCAATGAGTTGTGGTGTAGAGTAGATTGAAGCCTGTCTATTAAAGTACAAAGATTGGCTATCTTAATATAAGCTGAGCATTAATTGTATATATGTATGGAGACGATAATCTGGACCAATTGACGAATGATGGTTTAGCATCAAATATGGATATTGGTGATTATTTATCTTTTTGACAAGTGTGTGATCAAGTGTATCAGCAGTATGAGATAGTATGGATAGTCGAGGAACATGTGGAAGTCTGAGTTCAAATCCCCATATATTACATATTGGAGAGCAGGTATGAAAAAATCTGTACTATAGGGAAAAAAAGTCATATATTAAAATATAGTGCTGTAAGGTCTGCCCATCCCTCGAATATGTATGTAAATGGATTATGTCCTGTACATGAGGGGTCAGAATGACTTATGGTCAACATGGGTAGGATGAGAAAGTTGGCACCTATGTGGGCTTTGAGCATTCCATTGTCAGATTTTCAATGAAATGAATGGCTGAAGAGTTGTGAGGTGGAGTAGATTGAAGCCTGTCCATTAAAGTATGAAGATTGGCTATCTTAATATAAGTTGAGCATTAATTGCATATATGTGTGGAGATGATAATCTGGACCAATTGCCCAGTGCTGGTTTACCAGGAAATATATATATTGGTGATTATTTATTTTTCTGACATGTGTGTGTGATCAAGTATACCAGCAGTATGAGATAGTGTGGACTGTTGAGGATTGTGTGACTATCTGAGTTCAAACTCTCCATATATTACATATTTGAGTCCAAGTATAAAAAAGCCTGTACTGTAGAAAAAAGAAAATAAAAAAAATTAATATATTAAAAAAATATAATCATTTAAAAAAGTTTGCTCTAGTTTTTTTTTTTTTTTTGGTTAAATTAATTTATGGACAAGAGTGTAATGAGATGTTTTCAAAAATGCTAAAAATTGTCACACTTTAGAACACTTTATCATAAAATGAAAATTATAGTCTTTGATAAAAATATATTGTAAAGTAAATTGCATTTTGTTACATAATGAACTTTTAGTGATTTAATACCTGAAATGAATGTTGAACTTATCTCAGTATATGTCCTAAGAAAGTGTACAATAAGTATACATAAGAAAGTGTACAATAAGTATACAATTCTTGTTTGATGAAAGTAAAAAAAAAATGTCTAATTTTCTAGCAACAATATCTGTCACTAATAAATTGTTAACAAATCTATATTTATTTACTTAATCACTATTTATATTTATGCGCACATATACTTGTGTATTTAAAAGCATAGATTGTTATCTGAAACTTAATTTGAAACACATTCTTATATACAAAATTTACAGTTACATTTAAGCCATCATCTTAATCTATTCTGTCAGAAATTGTCAATTATAAATAAACGTATTTTGTCATAATAGTAAAATTAATACATTTCAATACATTGTAGAAAATACTGCTTCTAATTATATCAAGTGTGGGATAGTATGATAAGCCTAAGTAACACTTAGAAAATGTTAACATTATAATGTAAATTAAGGCTACTTTTAAGTTATATAATGTAATTTATTTGCTACTACTTTTTATTAATGATTAATAAATTATATTGTAGAAATTTATCTGTGCTATAGATTACATTTGAGTGTTCTTTTTAAAAGGTTAACAAGATTTGGATATTTAAGTCATGTGATCAAACAATTTTTTAACACTAATTTTACATTATTGACTCATTAATAATATGAATCTAATAATGTAAAGTGTTGAAAATCTGTAATTATTAAAGAAGAAATAAGCCTCTGATAATGCGCTGTTTCTTAAATATTATAACTTTCTTTGCACTCACTGCCAGTAAGAGTTTTAAAGGTTTAAGTGAATCACTTAAGCTTACAGCATATCTATATATACACCAACTTCCACTGGCCATGCTTATAACAAAGCTTGAGTCTCTTATGTGCCTGAAACTATAACCAGCTATTGAATTATATAAATTTAGGTAACCTATCACAGGTTGAAAGGCAGAGTATCATTTTAACCACCTGCAAGCACAATCAGTAGGAGTTGGTCTATATATATAAATACACTTTAAGCTTAAGTGGTAAACTCAAGCTTTTAAACCTCTTACTGGTGGGTGAATACAAGGAAATTTATAATATTTAAGAAACAGTGCATTATTGGATATTTACTTCCATCATAATAATTAATAATGTGTAAGTAAAAGTAAAATATAGATAAATAAACAAACAAATTACTTAATACCTTATTTTAATATAAGATTGTGAACTATAAACTTGATTACCCAGAACATTGATGATGTTTAGCATTGATGTTATGATCCCAGTATTTGAGCACTTAAATATGAGTGGTGCAAATAAAATTTTGATGATTACTTCTATATTATGCTCTAAGGTTAGCATTTTTCTAAACAATGAGTAATCTATATTGCCTCTTTTAAATCCAGTCACAAAGAATGACTGTTGATTCTTAATGATTAATGCTGGTAGTGCCATATTGTAACTTATAATTACTTAAAGTAGTTTCTAATGTTTATTTTTGCTCATTTTCGATGCTGTGTAAAACAGTGAAGCTTTTGTTGATGATTATTATTGCTTATCATTGTGCAGATTATTTCCATCATCCCCTATTGAGTCCTTGTACATGCTATTACAGAATATATTAAAGTATTGCAATTTGATTTACGACTGGTGAAGTTTCTGCATTCACATTCTTGACACTATCCACTATAGATAAATACATTAATTACTATTACTAATTGCTTATTAGGTTATAGAATCCAGTTAAAAATTAATATATCCATTTTAATGAATTAAACAAAGTATTCTTAATTCCACTTCATCCTCTTTTATATATGTATTATCATTTCATCATATAATTTGGACCAATAAATGAGTACTGCTTAGCATGAGATGTATCTTTGGGATCATTTATCATTGTAAGATATTTTTAGTCCTATGTCTTAAGAATATGAGATGGAATAAAAGATTTAACCATATTTATATACCCATTTTTATAACCTATTTTAGGGCAAATGCTTTATCAGCATTCCTCCAAACATTACCAAAAATAGTCTTTTTAACTGTAGGTTGAGAAATTTTAAGCAATATTCCTTTCCTGTTTTACTTTCTACAAAAGTTATATAATAATTTATTAACAAATAACTGAATATTATTTAAGTTACCTATGCACCAGATATATAAAAAAATAATTAAATGATGGAAACTCTCAAATACCTACAAAATATCCAAACCCATATTCAGAATGGGCATGGAAAATAAGTGAATTTTATTCCGAATAAATTTAGATATAAATTTGTCATAAGTCAACCACTTAAAGAAAGCTACAATTGATAACAAATCACTTTTTAATCATTCTATATGTTTCTGTCCATTTATCAATTTTGTTTACTATTTCTTTTTTGAAACATGAATTTTTCTACAGTACAGGCTTTTTTATACCTGCACTTATATATGTAATATATAGAGGTTTAAACTCAGACTTTCACATGACCCACAACCATCAATGCTATCTCATATCACTGATACACTTGATCACATGATATCGAAAAGATGAATAATCACCAATATCCGTATTTCGTGCTAAACCAGCATTCGTTAGTTGGTCCAGATTATCATCTCCACACATATATACAATCAAAGCTCAGCTTATATTCAGATAGCCAATCTTCATATTTTAATGGACAGGCTTCAAACCACTCCACCTCACAACTCTTCAGCCATTCATTTTATTGAAAATCTGATGTTGGAATGCTCAAAGCCCAACTTAGTTCCAACCTATTATTGATCAATGCATATCTTTTTGTTTTTATTATTTTATTCAAAAATCCCTTTTTAATATTTTAACATTTCTAATTTTATTGACTAATCTTATCTTTGCTACTTTCTTCTCTTATCTGAAAAATGGCTGATTATTTATCTTTTTGTTCTTAAATAATACAATTTCCTGTTTACTCTCAGTTTGCCTAATGACAGGCACTTCTGAAACGTTAATTATCATCATCATAGTTTCAGTCTAGATCATATTTTAACATTCACTACTCTTAATAAACTCTTTCCGTTATTCTGCATTTTTTCTTTTTTTTTAATATGTCAAGCGAATCCTGGGACGGACTGCTTAGAAAAAAGCTATGCTAGCAACTAGGCCACCAACGCTTGACTTTTTTTTTACTTATTTCTTAGCCTTTTTGATCATTATTCCTTTTACATTTTTTTTACAGGTGTCCGCTGTGGAAATGTATTAATTATATATAGCCATTTATTAATTAACCTTAGGTATAAACAATGAGGATTGCCATTTCCTCAACAAGCTTTGTGATAAATGCTTAGCCAGTGAAAGTATCTAAAATATCTCTGTTAGGAACTCTCCCCCCAAACCCCTGACCATGGTTTCATTCTTTGGCACTCCTCAGAGAGGTTTCAGGGTAGGTTCAGACACTAGATCTAAAAATACCAACCCAATGCCAGCATTTAACTAAAAGTTATCTATTGAGTGGAAAATCTGAAATTTTCAGACACCTACATGTCTTCAAACCCAGCTATCCAACTCAAATAGCTATATGGGGCTGATAGATCTTCGGCCATACCATATATTAGTAGTCTTAGTAAAATAACATTGCATAAGACTTAAGGTATATTCTTATTTATTTTTTGCTTCAAAAAGAGATATAATTTATTTTTAAAAAATCCAATTTCTGTAGTTAAGAATTTTTATTTTCTATAAATATTGCGTATCATTCTATATTTACATGTATATACATATACAGTATGTCTACAGGTTCTAATCCCATAGTGAGGCTAATTTACCAGAAGAAGAAAAATTACATGACAAATTGCAAATAAAATACGATCATATTTGAATTAGTTATTTTATTTGATAAAAGATCACAGTGCATCTAAAATTTAAATGAACCCTTTTTTGCATTTTATTATTTGAAATATTTTCTTTTTTAAAATTCAAATCAAATTAAAGTAATTTAATTTTTTTAATGCATTTTTTGCCTAAATGCATCTAACTTGCTTTTAGCGAAACTTTACTAATCAGCTTTGAAAAATAAAAACAATAGCATTCTTTATCAATTTAATATAAAAAAAATTATTATGAGCGTCTTTAATTGTATTTATTGTGTATAAATTATCTTTTGTTTTGGCTAGGAAACTCTCGCTACTTCAAAAAAAAAAGTAGATGTTTTATATGTTAAATATCTTTTGGAAAATAGGTTTTATGATTGTAATAATCTCTGGTTAAAATACTGAGTTATCAAAGATTTTATTTATCATCATCAGTTAAAGATTTCCATTGTATTTTACCTCTTCTAAAGAAAAATTATAATATGTTTCTAATATGTAGGATATAGGAGCACAGACTTTTGCATGACCCGCCACTCTCCACTCCATCTCATAACACTGATACCCTTGAAGACATATATGTCGAAAAGATAAATCATCACCAATAGACGTATTTCATGCTAAACCAGCAATCATCAGTTGGTCCAGATTACCATCTCTACACATATATGCTATAAGTGCTCAGATATATATTAAGATAGCCAATCCTCATACTTTAATGGACAGGTTTCAATCTACTCCACACCCCAACTCTTCAACCATCCATCCAATTGAAAATCTGATGATGGAATGCTAAAAGGCCACCCTGAGGCTGAGATTGTTGTAACACCCATGTTGATCTAAAGTCAATCTGACTCCTCATGTGCAGGACATATGGTCTCAGGGTGGCCTTTGAGCATTCCATCATCAGATTTTCAATTGGATGGATGGTTGAAGAGTTGGAGGGTGGAGTAGATTGAAGCCTGTCCAATAAAGTATGAGGATTGGCTATCTTAATATATATCTGAGCACTTATAGCATATATATGTAGAGATGGTAATCTGGACCAACTGATGATTGCTGGTTTAGCATGAAATACCTATATTGGTGATTATTTATCTTTTGACATATATGTATTCAAGTGTATCAGTGTTATGAGATGGAGTGGAAAGTTGTGGGTCATGTGAAAGTCTGTGCTTATATATCCTAAATATTACATATATAGACACAGGTATATAATAAGCCTATGTGTTTCAATATGTTTCTAAGTTATAATTGGCATATATATATATATATATATATATAATCCTATATATATATATATATATATATATATAGGATTAGAAACTATTCATAAATAATTAAATAGGAAAAAAGATTAAAATTGACTTTTGTAATAGTTGTACAAATCAATTTATGAATACTAAATACATTCACATAAATTTCTTTTTGTGTTGCAAACTTCTCTTTTTCAAAAAATTTAACAACTTGGTCAGCTATATGCTTCTAACAAAAGGAACCAATATTTTAATATATAATTGAGATAATCTGCACAATATAGATATTGAGTTGACATCATATAAAATAAATATGCTTAAAATTCTCATTAATCCTTTTTTAAAGAAGTCTGTTATTCCACACTTTGTGCGATGAATCTAATGAAGACAGTATATTTACATTTATAGGTTCAATATTAACATATCCAATGGATTGAAGAATATATTGAACGGTCTTATATTATTGCTATTATATTTTCAGAATATTACAAAGTATCCTTAAATAAAATACACTATTTTTATTTTTTATTTGACTAAATATATTTTATTTTTACACAACAAATTTGAAAAACTACAAGTTAAATTAACATAATTGTAATAAAATAGCCTCTTAATTTATTAAATACTAAGTACTGCATAGGACTTTTGGATATAACTCGACATGCATGTCTATTTTTCTACCCCAAAAGTTATCAAAATATTTTAAAATAATCCATATCCTTAAGATGATAATCATTGAAGGCAAATATTGTTAAAGATTACTCTGACTCCTCTGACAGATAAGCTATGTAAATATTTGCCTGATAGTTTGTGGTGATAGTATATTAGTTGTGATCATATGGTGAACTATTTTCATCATCTATCATAAAATGTTGAATGTATAAAAAAATTTTAACTTAGATACACTTTTCAAATATAAACAACTTCTTAGTAATAACACACAAATAGAAAAATGGAGAATAGTACTACTTGATATGTTGTGTAATTACTAACCTGCGTTTTTTATTTGTGTGTTATTACTAACAAGTAGTTTGTATTTGAAAAGTTTAAATAAAGTTTAAAAGTTTCTATACATTCAACATTTAATAATAGATGATGAAAATAGTCCAACACATAAAAAACTATCTGAATCTTTTAAAAATTGATTACCAAAGCAAAGATCAGTCTTTACATTGGAAACAATATTACTATTGTCAGAAGTATACTGTGAATAAATAAACCAAAAAGATGATCAATTTCTTGTTTAGCTTTTAATCAATGCAAATGAAAAAAATTGCCACCATATCAAATCTACAGATTTGATAATGGAATTCAATATGTTGTTTTGAATTTGATAAATTAACATGAAGAGCATTTCATTAGAGTGACATAATTATTTCAACTAAATTAATTCTATGGAAAACTCATAATTCCAAAATTTATTGTATGGAAATGACATATAAACATCTTGGTGTCATGATAGAATTTACAAAATATTACAAATATCAGTTGTAAAAATGAATAACAAAATTGGGGATAAATGGCTGAAATTTCTTCTACCTGTAGCAATTAAATAATATAAACATATTTCTATAAAGTACATACATTTTAATATATTACTATAAACCTTCTCATGCTACATTTTACATTAATATTTTTAAATGATACTGATTTTTGGGTAATCACTCATACCCAGCTGGCAGAAATCTATTTAATAAAATGTTTATTTTTTTTATTTTATTTAGACAAATAATAATTACATTCTATGATAATGATCATATTTTTTATTTTCTCTATTTTTATATGTTGAGAGAGAAAAAACATCCTTCAAATCAGCAAATAAAAAACAACTTGTCAATTACTGGATTCCTATTATTATATCTTTTTTAAAAAACTTTTTCCTTGAAAAAATTATTTTTTAACTGAACAGTTCTTTTTTTATTGGCCAAGTGAATTAAAGTTTTACAACTTTTGATTGGTCAATTAACAAACTCAGCTGTAAAAATATATTTATTTTTAAATATTATATTTGTTTTAATTTCATTTGTAAAGTATATTAAGAATTTTCCAGATTATGAAAGTGAACAAAAGTTGTTTCAAAAATAAATTTCTATTTATAATTATAAAAATATTTTATAGCAGAGAACCTCAAAAGAATATTCAAAACCTATTGGAAAATGTTGAGTACATCAGTGATTTTCTTTCTCAACTTACGTTCCTGAAAAAGTAAAGAATTTTTTACTAAAGTCTTACTATTTTCCTAAAATAATATATGTATTTTCAGCATATTTTACCAAAATACATTATAACATGTAAATAAATGCCAGAAAAATACTCTAAATTATTCATTTCTGTTTGAAAATGAAATAAAGAGCTTGGGGCAATGAAAATTATTGACATGTGTCCAAATTGTTGTTAGCACTGGCTTTGGTTTCAATTTACATTCATGTAAAAATTTTTTTACTAAAATCTTACTATTTTTCTAAAATAGCTATATTTTGTGCATATTTTATCAAAATAATTCATAATATGTATGAAAAATAAAAAAAATAATTCTAAGACATTAATTTTCATTTTCAAAGTCAAGACAGAAGTTGGAGCAGTGAAAATTATTCACAGATGGTCTTCTTTTCTTCAAAATATGAACCAACCAATCAGCATCTAGGAAAGCCTTCCTTCTCCCTTTCTTGTAGCTTCTTATGTCAATATTATTGACTTTTTACTTATAAAATAATTCTAGGGAAGGCAGCATCTTACAGTACATTTTAAGCTTTAAAATAAGCGTAAAAATGCTATGGTAGGGCAAAAATTGACCATTCTTGAATGACTTGAAGCCGTGAACATGGATCTGCAGATGTTTCTTCAGAAAGCATTAATAAGAAGTTCCTATTTGTTTCATTATTTAATAGGCAAAAATGTGATGTTTTTAACTAAATCATAATATAGCACATTTTTATGAGTGTGTTATAAAAACTTTAATACCACAACCAGCTTAAAAATTTAAATTTTTACATTAAATTTTCACCAACTGAAATTTATCATGATCTTTTAATACCATTACCATTTTAATACAAATATCATAATAACTTTGAATCATACTAATATTTTACCTCTCCAATAATTACTTACATAATAGTGATTTATTGCATATCATAATGGCTAACTATGAAATACAATATTTTCACCCTGTTACATATACAAGTTTTTTTATAGAAATATTCTTTATAGAAATCTTTGATAAAATAGTATTTACACCATGTCCAAAAATTCACTAATCTGCCACCTTAATTGGCAGAGTTTTTTCTCAGGATTTGATGCAATAAGATCATCTAACAAAGAATGACAATTTTCTCTGAACTTCTGGAATCTAGCATTGGACTGCCATCACAGGCAATTTACTTTTATATTTATATCATATTAAATCAAACACTATACAATTTGGTGATATTGACTATATGCTACTCTAAACACTTTTAACTCACTGGTATCTTAAATTTAATGTTTAAACTATTACCAACAATTCACTTTACAACTCTCAATTTAAGAACTAAATATGTCAGCACAACAAAAGATGCACTTCAACTGGTAGTATTTACCAATCCTTAGATTATGTACTGGATGTTAACTGTCTTTTGCTATATTACTATGCAAACTAACTGGATCCATTTCAAAACTATATGATGTTGACATTTTCAAGACATTAACTTAAATAATGTACCAAGAACCAAAAATGGCTGATATGTAAAATCTCATTCTCTTCACTAATAAGAAACTATAAAAACTAGTTTGGGGAATTAGTGGCACTGACATCAAGGTTTCATTGATTATTGGTTTTAAAAATGGATCTAATACAGAATGATTAAATGAAAAGATTCTTCTAATGAATAACTTAGCAAATAAGTAATCAGAATCAACACAGAAGATAAACTCTCCACACAGTAATGCCACTCAGTGCAAGCCAGTATAATCAATGAAGGCAAGAAGGTTTGTGCATAAAATCCCTAACTAGTGCCTACTCATCCAATATCCCAGACTAGTTTCTGGCTTGTGGCTTTCATCAGTGAGGAGTCTTGGATTTGACAGCACTGCACCCAGATCTCAGGATATAATGCAATTCTCTAGCAGCCATCTTTTTATCTTGTTAGCCAACTACAAAGCTTTGAGTCCAAAATGTAAACAAAATAATGTTTTCAATTCAAACTCATTAGCTTGTGTAGTTGTATAGAACTGAACTCAGTTCAGCATCTACTTTTTGATGTCTTTGGTTCTTTAATAACCACAGTCCCCATAATCCTATTTGGCAGGTTGGTATTAAACCACAGAACATTACATGATCACCATTCATTATGCTTACACAAGCTATTTCCACAGAAACTAAACTTTCCATACAATAGCACTACTCAGAGCAAACCAGAGTAATAAATGGATGGAGAGTTTAACCTCTGTGTAAACAGCTTGTGTAAGCATAAAGAATGATGATCTTGTGATGTTTAGTGGTTTAATCATAATTAAAATGATTATGTAATTGTGTTTAATAAAAAATCTGATATATTAATCTTCAATTAATTCAATGTATATATCCATGCTAAAAATGATATGGCAATATCTAACCTATTAAATTATAAGTAATAATAGATTATATCAAATGTTTGAGTATAAAAAATTTGACATTTGTAGACCAAATTTTATAATAATAATAACAAATTTTATAATAATAATAATATAATAAATAATCATATGTATAAATACTCAATCAGAAAACAAATTAGAGATAATTAGTTTCCAAAGTACTGTAACCAAAACATAACACCTGACCAGAGTCAGTGGTAATTTGATAATGTTTTCCATATTATCTTAATCTACTTCATTATGTAACTTTTTCATATGTTTATTAATATGCTTTCAAAAAATATTATCAGCAGTAGTTTAACAATGCTTTCCATTGCCATATCATAGTTTTCTCTATCATGTGTCTTTCTCATATGTTTAATACACAAAAATTATCTTCACTCTCTCCAACACTTACTTAATAAGCATAAGATGATATATTTTTACATTGCCCTTATCTCCAGAACAATATTATGTGACTTTCTTATATGTTTACTCATATGCTTCCCAAAAAAAAACATTATTTTTCTCCAGCATTCTAATAATTAATGAACATTAGATGGTATATCGTTGTATCATTCTTATCTCCAGATTAGTTTCTTGTTTTTGCACCACTGCAATGCTTGAATATAAATGAACTTTAGTTGGTCATCACCATTCATCATCATTTTCCACCATTATCAATTTACTACAGGATGAAGGTCTCTTCAAATTTAGTATGGTTTCTCTTATTTCTAACCTCTCTTTTCTACATCATACCAGAAAATTTCCTTATTTTATCCATATCCCTTTTTGAAACTTTTACAAACTCTTCAAATCCCATTTAAGATTTCGGCTATATACTTATTATCATCTCTTTTAGAAATAGAATTCTTTCAATGATGTCAATAATACTTGTTTATTCTTTCATCCAAATATATCACTCCATTTTAGTTGCTTCAAGCACGCATCTTTTCATAATTCATTGAGTATGAAAAATCTTTGTATTGCTTTTTTGTTAAGTATTAAAGTCTCAGATCCATAAGTAAAAGTGGTAAAACACATTTATTAGTAATCTTCCATTTCAAACACTCAGCTTAGTCTTATTTCTTTTTCTTTTGAGGAAATCCATCGAATAGTTCTTTAATCTTTGTATCTTTATGCTAGATCTACTTTTATACTTTCATTTGGTAACTCTTGCAATATTTTCAGAAGCTCTGAAGCATTATTTTAGAAAAGAAATATATCTCAGAAAATTTTTAACCCCTTAGCTTCCTATTTTAGTCTACAAAATGTTTCTTTTAAGATTGCTGTAAAAAGTTTTAGAGATATAAAATCATTTTGTTGTATATTATTATGTAATTTAATCATATAATGTTATAATATCTTCACAACAATATTGTCTCTGGCTTTTCCTTGCTGAAACTAATATACTTAAACATTGAGCAGCCACTTTATACCTTTATATCCTATTTAAACTTATAGACTTAAATAAAAAAATTCTCAAATTTTGAACCTAAAATAATTATATAGATCTGGCCAGGTCGTGATTGCCATATAATGTTATATAATATCTTCGTACCATACCATTTTCTAACCGTTCTAAGCTGAAACTAATATGCTTA
This sequence comes from Epiperipatus broadwayi, assembly GCA_028023455.1. Taxonomy (NCBI): domain Eukaryota; kingdom Metazoa; phylum Onychophora; class Udeonychophora; order Euonychophora; family Peripatidae; genus Epiperipatus; species Epiperipatus broadwayi. The sequence continues at coordinate 10,748,500 of JAQFVV010012393.1, read as the reverse complement.
TGTATTTAGCAGCCAAAATAGTAGCATGAAATAAGATACTCCTAAAGTTTTGAATCCATATACAGTAATATAGATTTGATCAGGTCAGTTTGTATATATTTTACAGATTATGTTGAGATGAATGTAAAAACAAAGCGAATATATATATTTTTAAAAAAGATTATTGAAACAATCAATATTTATGATTCCATTAATCTAAAATAATATTTTATTGAGATAAAATCTATATTTAAAACCTTTTTTATGTAGATCTCAGATTAGTTATTATACATGGAACTTTTTAACTGTCAAAACAGTTAAACTCCACTTTAAATAGCGTTGATGTGACATGTTTTATTTTTTAAAAACTTTTTAAAATAACCACGCAGCAAAAAATATAAATTAAACATTCATCATAAAAAATTAAAGCTGTCAAAATTAATGAAACACTGAGTTACTCTATTAGAATTTTTAAGCAGGTAATTTAGAAAGAAGCTAATGGAAATTTTAAAAAAAAAATACATATAGATTTTATTATATTTTATCATTTCTTATATTTAATAGCTATGTTTTAATTCAAGTTATAGTGGTTTAAAAATGGAAAGTAAATTTAATTAATAAAATTATCGCGCAGCTACAAACAACAAAAACTACGATAAATAGGAAGATAATAAGTGATATTAAAATGAAAGAAACAGCTTCACTTCTCAGTCATAATAAGCTAATTTCTAAATGTTCAACATGCTTAAATATATAAAACCATCAAAACATCACATGATCACATGATATTAAATAGGGATTTTATGCACAAACCTTTCTGCTTCCATTGATTACGAAGGCTTGCACTTGCTAGCACTACTGTATGGAGAGTTCGGTATGCTTAAATATATACATATCAGTGTATATGTTTAATTTTTTTCCTGAAAATATACAGAATACTTGGGCAACAAAGTACTACAATCATCAAGAACTATTTACCATCATTAGTTATGCTTTGATATTTCAAACATTTTCTTTATTGTGGCAATTCAATGTTACAGCTATATCATTAAATTTTGATAACCCTTACACATAAGAATACCTACTTTTACAGTTTTAAATTTTTAAAATACAGATTCTACTCGGTGAAATGCAAATGAGGAAGTAGCTTTCTATGGACATTGTTGCTACTTTTGATCTAAAACGTATTTTTTTTTTTTTGTTTTAGAATGTTAGCTAGATTAATTTAAAATGAAAAAGATGCTGAAATACATTGGATTTAACTTCAAATTTTACTTCTCAATGACAAAATGAAATTCAGAATTCACGTTAAGAATAGGTATATTATAACTGTATATCATCTGGTGTCCATTGATTGCTCAAGCAAACAGAAGATAGTTTTAGAATAGAGTGAATTGCTATCGAAAGATAAAAATCCTGGGTCAATATGAATTAGAGAGATTTGAGGGTAATGCAGATCACAAAATAAAAATGTAGATACTGTAATAAATTTTGTTTATTTGTATAGATAATATATCTCGTGATGATTTTATTATTGCAGGTGATAATATAATGATGATGAATGTTTTTTATCATTTGTAATGATTTACATGAGCAAAACTCAGTGGATATTTAAAAAATATACTGCCAAATCCTTAAAACTTTTATTGGAGTGTTTAAAATTTCTTATTGGAAACTGAAGCATAAATATCTCCTTTATATACAAATTTTAAAACTAAAATTAGCTTAGAAGTAAAATAATATGATCAATATATTGTCAAGCATTACATAAATAAACTATCAATCAGATACATTTCTTTTCATGAACTGTCTATTCCATTATTAAAAATTCTGGTCCTGCTAAAAATTGTTGTAAATGTTTTACTATATTGAGTTATGATACATTTTATAAGTATTAACAATGTCATGTGACTTTCTTATACCTTCACACATATGTTTCTTTTCATGTGCTCCCAAAAGCTATTCTTTTCATCCTCTAGAACTATCTATTGTAAGCTTAAAAAATTAATGAATGCCAGATATTATATAATGTGATGATATTGTAGAATCTTGCATCAACGGATTATCCAAGCTTACAGTAGCAAGATAAGATAAGGTAAACAAAAATTGTATACATAAAAACTGATTTATATATATATATATATATATATATATATATATATATATATATATAATAGAAGCTGTATATATATATCATTAAAACTAGTCAACACTTAGACAATCCCAATATCAATAACAATCAACAATCTTAACCTTTTGTCAACACAATCTCTTTTAAGAATGAAAGTGAAATTCCACCTTTATTTATGATTCAATATATTTATATAGATACTAACGATTACAATGTGATCACAGAGATTGAAAGTATTGATATAAAGAAGCTTAAATACACCTCTTAAAACAGGTAAATATAGAATTCAGACTAATAAATAATCAATTATAACATTAGAAATTGCAATTATAAATTTCAAATTAAACCCAAAGTATTACTTATATAAGGGTAATAATGTTTCAAGGCTGAATGGGTTTGTAAATAATCTTCAAATATCAGTCAACGCTTAGACAATCCCAATATCAATAACAACCAACAATTTCAAACTATTGCCAAGGCAACTTCCTTTAACAATGAAGGTGGAATCCACGTTTATTGGTTCAATATATTTATATAGACGCTAAAGATTGCCACAGACATTGAAATGATTGATACAAAGAAGTTTAAAGATATATAGATATAGTAATATATATATATATATATGCCATTACTATAACTAAACTTATTGTTATACATATGAAATAGATTGACTAGTTGTATGAATTATTAATAAGTGTACATATTTCAAACAAAACAGTAAGGTCTTTACATATAATTCTTTTTAATTTTATTTTTTTATTAAACTTCGATATTTATTAATTATAATTCAATGCATGATTTAAAAACTAGTGCCCAGAGAAAAAATCTATAAATTATTCAGAAATCAGTTATATATATATATATATATATATATATATATATAGTACTTTATTCTAGTATGAGTACATATGAATATTTAAATCATTCAGCTTACATCAGTTTTAGATATAATTCTCTTTCAAGATAATTTTATTTCTCCTATAGGCGAATACAAAGAGAACAACAAGAGTTAACTAGGTGAGGTTACAAGGTGATACATACAAAAAAGAAATGATCCAAAAAGTCAGTAGAGTACAAAATGATTGTTAGTGAAAAGCTTAGTCAGTGGATACAAGGTGAATATTTCATTCATCTCATCTATAACAAAATGCCATTGTTAGTAAGCCCTATTTTGGTGAGCTATGGTTGGGGTGTTTATTAAATCTTAATAGTTATTTTCATATAAATGATTAAGGGGTTGGATAATCAGGTGCTGTTTAGACCAGTTGTGAATTCCCATGTTAATATGGCCAGGTATGGATCTGCCTCTCTCTTGTCTGTTTCCTGGATATTTTTAATTCTGTTGAGGAAGCAGTTATTAAGTTCATCTCTGATGGTAATTTTTGAAAAATGACATTGCATCTGGTCAACCAGATGGCAAAGTTTATGTATGTGGACAGCCTGATTTCAGTGAAAATGCCTCTATTTAAAACCCCTTGAAGTGATGTTAGATTCAAAGCATTATTTTTAATGTGTTTCTGGAAGTTTTGTTTTACTCTTTGCCAGACTGGGCAAAGGCAAAGGATATGGTCAATATCATATCTTCTGGTCCAGAAAGACAGGGACAGCAGATAGGATCTATGTGGAAGCCTCTTTTATTAAGAAATGTAGCAGTGGAGAGGCTATCAAGGTTAATTTTGAAAAGGAAGTCTGCTTGTTTAGGTGTAATTGTTTTAATTTTCCTGCTTGGTCTCATCTAGAATCACAGTCTAACTCTGACAATTCTGGTGTTTAAACTTCTTAAGAGCTCTTAAATAGTAAAACCATTATATTATTACTGTTGTTGTTTTTAAAAATAAAAAAATTATTACGGTCATGACGATATATAATTTTATATATCATATACATACTGTATTTAGAAAACTGTAGTAAGTCTAATGGATAGAATATAGATTAAATTTTAATAAAATAAAAAATAAAATGGCTTCATTGTTATTCATAAAATTACTTTACTGATTTTTTTTTCAGTGATGAGAAAGTTTATTCATCAAAAAAAGGTACAAATATAGTTAAATAAGAGGTTTACAAAGAATAGTAAAAATGAAATTCAGGAGTAACATGATGAAAGGGGAAGGATACATATGAAAAGGGAAAGGGATGTGGAAAGGGTGTGTATTAACCATTAAAAACAAGTGAATGTTACAATTAGGAATTATTTGTAAAGTCTAGAAATCAAATATGAATAGTATTTTAGGAGTACAATATTGGGAAATCCAATTTGCGGTAGATAAGTTGAGAAATAGAAAAACACTTGGAGATAACCTAAAATATTGACTAAACCAATCTATTCTTTAGTTCTTCCAAATGGCCTTGAATATCTTCACAAGAGAGCAATCCCAAATACTTTGAAAAAATTATGGAAAAACTATGGAGAACAAGGAAAAAAAATCCAAGCTTCAAAATGCCTCTGCTGAAAACAATTCTAATCCATCATGAAAAATCATATGAACAGCAAAAGGCCAGCCCTATCAACAACAAAACTAGAAGTAACAAAATTAAATAAGGTATATCATTTGCAATTAGAATCATGAGGCCAAACTGCAATTTATTTTGCAATAATACATGGTGACTCCTAACAATAACATTAAAGAATCACCATAAATAACGTTATTTTTTATCCTGTGAATGAGAAACCCAGCGCCCTCATCTCATCCCCCTCCCTCAAAAAAACTAGGATTTAGACCCCTGGGTGCTCTCCCAACAACTGGAGTCTCTCACCCACTCAACAAAATTAAATGAAAATTTTCATTAAAAGGTTAAAATCTCTGTAGAAATCATTTGTAATTTCAGTGGTTGCCATATATTTACATAGCGTTTTTATATAAGTTGAAATTATTCTTACTTGTGATTATATTGTTGATATAGATTATATATGAAAAGAGAGCTAAAAAAAAAACTCCCCGTTTAATAGGGATAGTTTTAGAGAAATCCAATTCCCTAAACTAGAAAAAAGAAAACGAAACAGAGAACCAGAAACAGTGTTAATTGGAGTCATTGACTCCCTCTACTTTACTGATTATTTTTCAGTCACAAGATAAGTATAAATATTTAATAACAAACCTTATATGGCATCTCATTTAATTTTTTTATATACTTATTTCTCTCCTTATGTATTTAATCATAACCTTCTATATTTAAATCTGCATTTTTCGTATCTTCATCATAACACATATTATTCAATCTCTTTATCAAATTTAAGGCTAAACCATTTCAATAACACGTTATTTGTGGCAAGGCTCCCTCATTTTCAATTCTAAAGAGTATATATATATATATATATATATATATATATATATATATATATATATATATCATCTCCTATATTTATTATATATTCTCTCTCTATTGATTAATTCCTATAAGTAATAAAAATTCTTTAAGCTTTTATTAGGGAATCTTTAGTAGGTTTTTTTTTAGATCTTTTTTTTTCTAATTATGGATAAATGTGTTCCAAGATTTAAATTTGATAAACTATCACATTATAGTATCATTATAATGATCATCGCACATCTAATTTGATTACTTTCAAATTAGTATCACCACAGCTCTTATGATTAAATAAACCAATAAAATATTAGTAATTTCATTCTATTTTACACTCTAATTTTAATATAGCTTTGACTACAGATTGCTAATATTCCATTTAAGCATGAAGCTGGTGTTGATATAATTTATTTGTACATATAATAAATAATACAACGTTTTACCTTTCAAGGCAAACATCTCTTTTAAATCCTTTCATAATGATAGGTGAAGAAGAGGTCATTGCTTATCAGGCTTGCATTGCCAAGTAGTGAGGGCTTTAATAGTTTTACTCTATATTTAAAGAGAATCACTAAGTACCCATTTACTAACCAATGTTGAATTCTATGGGACAGTTATCTGAGAAAAAAATTTGTTGCTTCTTAAAAAAATTATTTGGCCCAGATTTAAACCCAGGTTTTAGATATGATAGGTGGAAGCACTATGTCTACTTTAAGATTATATTTAATTGATTAACAAATATTAATTTTCATTAAAAAATATTCTTTTAGGTTTGCATCACATGAATTTTTTTAGTGAGTTATGAATTTTTCATATCTTAACTTATATGCTTTCAAGAGCTGTTATCTTTATTCTAATCTATCACTATCTAAATTTATGTAATCAACGAACCTCAGAAAAGATAGTTCTATAAAATCTCATCTTCAGATCACTTTCTAGCTTTTAACTTTGATAGTGAAGACTAGTTTGAATGTGGCAGTAAGAAACTTATCTGGAAATTATACAAAAAAGTCTTATGATATTGTCGTTTCTATTAATCTTTAATCTTTTCTGAGTACTCAAAAAAGTAGAAACTGACATTATGTCAGATTTATAAACTACATGTGCAATATAACCTGGGTTCAAACCTTAAAATTTTTTGTATTTTAGAATATTAACTTAAATAATGTAAAGCATAAGTATTGGCTATTAGATGCATAAATCCTTTTGCTTTGAATTCACTGATGATGCAAAATCTAAAAACTGAACTTTACGATGGGATTTTGTAAACCTATGTAATTTGATGTCCATTGATTATTCAAGATTGCAGCACATATCTCTAAATTAGATTGAAAAAACCACTCATGGGAATCCTTTTCATTACATCAATTTACCAAAAGCTATTTATAATAGCATAAGCAACTAATTGATTCCATGTAATAATATTAATGTAATATCATAAACTATACTGCATAAATACTTGTTATGTTATCAAAACTAATAACTTAAATTTAAAACACTTTGAGTTTTCAGATTGAATATTCTTATTTGAATAATTATAAAAGTCTAATATGTTTTGTAGATATAAACTACAAACACCTTTGATATTTTTTATAAAAAGAATAGTATTTATCAAACAAACTAATACAATGTATCTCTTAATTTATACTTGCAATGGTAATCCACTTCATATCACTCTGTTTTTAAAACCATGAATGTAAATATAGGTAATCAATAATTACCAGACAATATTGACAAATAGATCTTTTATATATAAGATTTAAATTGTTGAATCATTTGAAAATTCAACTCATCAGTTTGATTATTAAACTATCAGGTGATCACCATTTCATATACTTGCACATACAGTTAATAGCAATAGCAAACTCCTCATACAGTATTGCCACCAAGTGCAAGCTTTAGTGATCAATTGGTGCAAGAAAGTTCAAGCATAAAATTCCTATCTAGTGCCTACTTATCCAATATCTCCAGACTAGTTTCTGGCCTCTGGCCCTTCATCAGTGAGGAGACTTGGATTAGAGAGCAATGCACAAAGATCATCTTAGGGTCTAATGCAACCCTCCAGCAGTCACCTCATATCTATTTAGATAACTATTAACTTAGAGGTCCATGATAAAATTACAATAATGGTTTCAATTCAAACTCATTTATATAGTCATATAGATGTAAACTCAGTTCAGCATCTATAAATTTTGGTGCCTTTGTTTTTTAAAAACTCAAGTCACCATTATTCCATGAACAAGATAAATATAAAACCATCAAAATATCACAAGATCGCCATTTCATATGATTACACAGGCTGTTAATAACAGTATTGTGATGTGATGTGATGTGATGTATTATGGCTTCTCCTTAAACAAAGTCAAGAATATCTCAGCAATTATGCCCAGATAAACCTGTTAGCCACTTTCTTTTACATTCCCCACTCTAAATTTACCCATAATCTGCTCTATCCCATTTCCACAACACAATTTTTGTCAACTCTATAACCTTTATATCTAAATCCCCCTTATCTTTTCCCAAACCCAGCATAAAAACCAATAATTCACTTTCTGTATAATCACTCTTCATATTTATTTTTCAACAACTTCATTATATGTACCCTTTCTGTTTTCAAACATTTACATTCAATTAACAAATGCCTAATATTTTCAATTCCTTCCTTACATAATTTACAAAATAAATCACCCATATTTTTCCATTTACATGTATATTCTTTTGTAGCTAAAGATCCCGTTCAAGCCTTAAACAATAAACTACTTTCCTTACTATTATCATAAATTAACTCACACCCAATATTCTGTTTATTTCTATATATATTTAAACTCTTTTTACTCTCCATACTATTTCTCCATCTCTCTAACTCCCTAGTCTTTATTAATAAATTTATTCTTTTATCCCATTTCTTACTACTATAACACTCAATAATCCTCTTAACACAATCATCCCATCTTTTGTACAAATATACTGATATAAATTCTTTATCCAAATCTTTTGCATAGCGCATTACCTTTCTCACCCACCTGCCCTTTACTCATAACCCAATTAAATACTATTTTAGCTATTCCTTTATTATCCATAAACTGCAATCTACCAAACATTTTCATTTTACTTTTTGCATCTCTCATATGAAAACTTGACCATCCCATTTCTCCTTGAATTGCCTCCCTTGCTGTCCATACTTCTGCATCCAATGCATGTCTTCCTACTTCCCTTTGAGCTTTTTCTAAATAATCTAATATCTTTTTACTAACATATAATGCATCATTACCATATGTTAACCCTGGTACTGCAACTCCTTTCCATATAATTCTAGCTACATCATATTTATTATATGAAAATACTGTTAATTTCTTTATCAATCCCTTTCTTTTCTTTGTTTCATTTATCAATTTTTTCTCCCATTCATCCAAATAATTTTTCTGATTACTTAAAATAATTCCCAAATAACTATATCTATTCACCACACTTAACTTAATATCTCCCAATAAAAATTCTACATCTTCTCTTTCCTCAGTATTAACCATCATTATATTTGATTTTTTTTCACTAAATTTAATCCCCATCTCTTTACCCATCCTTGCACATGTCCTCAACATAACTTCCATATCTTCTCTTTTTCTGCACACAAAAGTATATCATCTGCAAAAAAAAGACCTGACAAAATATATACTCCCTTACTACCTATTAACGGTATCTCTATCCCTCTTCCTAATCTTTCTATTGCTCTTTCCATTTCACTCAAATAGAACACATCAAAATAGGTGACATAGGGCATCCTTGCCTTAGTCCCACACCATTTTTAACTTTAATTGATTCTATATTCTCTAATTGATATATATAATAATTATTTTCATATAATTTCTTAATAATATCTATTAAAGCTTCATCCATTCCCAAATTTTCTAAACTTATCCATAATCTATTTCTATTTACTCTATCATATGCCTTTTCTATATCTATAAAACTCATATATAACTGTTTATCTGCATTCCTACTCATATCCATAAGTTGTGTAACTACAAATAAACTATCTCCTATACGCCTATCTAATCTAAAACCTCCTTGCATTTCACCCACTACATTATTCCCTTCCATCCATTTTACAACTTTACTAGCCACCATATACGAGAAAACTTTATATAAAACTGATGTTACTGCTATCGGTCTATAATTATTCAACTTTCTATGATCCTTACCCTTTCCTTTAAATAATAACCTTACTCTTGTATTACTCCAACTACTTGGGAAAACTCTATTCTGTGCCATTTTATTAAAACAGGATAATAACTTTACTTTTTCCCTATATCCTAAATTCATTACCATCTCTGCTGCCCATCCATCTAAACCTCTTGCCTTCCCACTTTTCAATTTCTTTTCTACCTCATTTAGTTTATTTTCTGAAAAACTAATATTCCCATTACTATATTCTTTCATATTTTCTAATATTCTATCATTCACATCTAACATCTTTTCTATATTCATTACATAACTATTTAAGATTTTCTCTAAATCTTCTCTAGAACAACACTCAGTTCCCTCATCATCTAGTAATACTAATTCTCTCTCCCCTACATTTCTCCTTTTAATATAATTCCAATTTTTTTTACTTCCATCTCTTCCACTTTTATTAATATCCTCCAACAATTTACTATTCAATTTCATTCTCTCTCTATAAATATCTATTTTAGCCAACTTCTTCTTTTCTAAGTACTTTTCCCATTTAGCATTAATATCTTTTTCACTTTCCTTATTCTTAATAGCACACTTATATTCTCTACATGCTTCTTTCCTTTCTTTTACACTTTTACTAATTTTAATTTTTTTATTACTTTTATTCTTTTCAATATTCTCACCTAAAACCCTATTTGCAACTTTTTCTACTTCCTTACACCAATCCTTATACTCATCCCCAACCCACTCTTCCATTATTTCTTCAACTTGTATTTTATACTCTTCCAACTTATTCTTATCATTTACTCTCCATCCACATCTTTCACTATTATGTCTACTTTTATTTCTATTCTCCATCACATTACTAACCATTTCAATTACAATGAAATTATGATCACTAGTGCATACTTTTTCTTCATTATCAAATACCTTAATTTTCCGTATTTTATTTATTCCCTCTTTCTCTACCAATACATAATCTATTGTGTGAAATATATTATTTCTGGACCATGTGTATTGTCCCTCATAAATATTTAATAAATTTCCAATACTCAAATTCACTTTCTGACAAAAATTCTTCAAAAGCTGTCCATTTTTATTATCTACATCATCAATTTCTTCAATATGTCCATTCATATCCCCTATAACCATTATTCTCTTCCCCTTTTCTTTAAAACTTTGTATATCCTTAACTAAACATTTGTATATGTTACTATTCCACTCCAATATAATTTGATTATCTCCAGTAGCTATATAAACTATAGCCACCATCCATTCTTGTCTACCCAACCTTATTTCAAACCACAAGTGTTCTTGACATTTAACAATATTTAAATATTTTTTTGATATAACACCTATACCACCACCCCTTTTTTCTTTTTCTTTTCTATTTATACCCTGCCATACCAACTGTTCCAAAATAGGTTTTTCTTCTTCTCTTAAATGTGTTTCCACTACTTCTAATACCTCAAGCTCTTCATTTTCAATTGTTTTATTTAATTCCATCACTTTTCTGGTTTCCTACCACCTTGCATATTCAAAAACCCAATTTTAACAATAACAAACTATCCATATAGTGGTGCCACCAAGTGCTGTATAAGTATATAAAATAATAAACATATGATTTTTAATGGATTTACATCTATCCTGATAATGGCATAATGGTGATTGTAGTTTTTAAAAAACCAAAGACATCAAAATGTATAGATGCTGAGCTGAGTTTATATAACTATACAGTGAATGAGCTTGGGTTGAAAACATTATTGTGTTTTTATCTTGAGCTATTAGCTTTATAGTTATATAAATATGTAAAATATGGTTATTGTAGTGTTACATTAAATCTTAAGATCTAGGCATAGTACTCTCAAATCTAAGGCTCCTCACTGATGAAAGCCACAAGCTAGAAACTGGTCTGGGGATATTGAATGAGTAGGCCCTAGATAGAGATTTCATGCACAAACCCTTTTTCATTCTTTGATTATTAAAACTTGCACCTGGTGGCACTACTATTTGGAGAGTTTGCTACAATTTGTTTATCCTAATAGTTTCCCATGAACTGGAGTTAAATCAAATGAAAAACCACCTATTTGCCCATGATCAAACAAATATTACATAGAGTTGTGACATGGGACTAAATTAGTTGAGTAATGCATCTATTTACCATCACTCATTATTTAGACCTAAAACCATTTAAATAGTATATCTATCTGTCTTTCTTAATACCTAAGGTTAACCTAGTAGTAATAGTTAAAGAAGAATCTTGAAACCCATCATCATTTGTCATTTTACAAGTCCAGTGAATAATCCCTTTATATTTTTCCTTTGAAAGATTGTCAGACAGGATTTAGCCTTGGTAGCTTATTTAAATATTATTATATCTAGTTACTTCATAACAATATAACTTATTGTAGCACACTATTTGGCATTATAATGTATATGAGAGAAGTAATTTTATTTGAAGTATATGAACAGATTTATATGAGATATAAAAATAACTATAATTATATTGATGAAAATATTTATTTATTTAATACACTTTTTTTTAATTATTTCGATAATAATGGTCAAAAGTTAATATTATAAAAAATATTTATAAATATCAACAAAGAATAACTTTTCACATTTTTTTAGTTTTCTCTGATTAACTGCAGCTGATTACTTCAAACAGATTTGATATAGAATCCTTATTACTCTTAATGAAGAAGATTACTTGTTCAAGATTTAAACCAACTATTAACACTCAATTCAGTGACAAAGTAACTTCAAATCTTCTGAAGATTTGCTATTCAAAATTTTTATTTCAATATGTTAGAAAATCAAAAGCAATAAGAAAAATATAAAATTATTGCCCGTGAACCGTAATTGTTTCCGTAAGCATAACTGTTTTAGAAAACTTGCTTTTCTAGGCCACCTCTTATAAGTAAATCTTGATTATCTCAATAATAAATTATTTATTTATTTATTTATTGAAATAATTATTTAAAAAGAAGCAATCATAGGCGATTTGAACCCAAACTTTTAAGCTTCGTTCAGCTATCCAATATATGTCATACAACTCATACACATGGCCACATGTAAAAAAAACGATAAATGATCAATATACATATTTTTTTGCTAAACCAGCACTTACCAATTGGTCCAGACCACCATCTCCCACCCATATACATAATCAATGCTTGTTTTATACTAAGAAAGCAAATTTTAATGGACAGCTTCAATCTACTCCACCATCCAACTCTTCAGCCTTCCATAATCTGATGGAGAAATGCCCAAATCCCTTAATGTGCCCATGTTGAGTTTTTTAAGTCCTTCTGACCCATATGGTGGAGTAGATTGAAGCCTGTCCATTAAAGTTTGAAGATTTTCTATCTTAATATAAAACAAGCATTGATTATATATGTGTGTGGGGAGGGGGATGATAATCTGGACTAACTGATGAATGCTGGTTTAGTCTGAAATATGAATATAGGAAATCATTTATCTTTTTCACATGTTCATGGTCATGTGTCTATGTTGTATGAGATAGAGTGGATAGCTGAAAGGGGCTTCAATGTCCAGGTTCAATTCGTTTACAATTTCATCTAAACTTTAGCGATATAAAGTATACCTGTATTTAAATATTTTTAAAAAAAGCATTTCTTAATTATTGAAATTTACAATTAAAAATGTTGGTATGATACCGATTATTCTACAGGAAAATAAAATTATTATACATTCAGCAAGATTATAACATTAATTGTAAACAAGGATATTAATTTCTATTAATAACTTTGTGTAAAAAGTAAGGTTATAACAAGTTAATGGTCAAGATGATTGTTAATTTCCCTTAGCTATACTGTATTCATTTTGTCTTCAAATTTTATGCATATTATTGTTGAAATAGAATGGAAGACATATGTGAAGGGATTAGCATTGTGCTTTGCATAGCTTAGTGCAGTGGTAAAGTGTCATTCACTGGAGCATAAGATCTTCAATTTCTGGTACTTCCAGTACTCATATTTCTTATAAATTCCCAAACAATAAAGTCATTCTGTTATTAACATTGACAATGGTGAAACAGATATCTCTATCTACATTCAAAATATCAGCCTTTTAAGCTAATTCTGCATACACTTTGTGAGTGTTAATAATAAATGAATACTTTCTTACCAATACAAGATCTAGTATTTATGCCATGGTGAAACATCAGATATGGGCCATATCTCAACATATATAAATTGATCTTACTTATAAGGTAAAAATTTTTATTTATTGTTTTTTCATAATTAATAGACTACTACTGGGGTAAATATTATTTTATTTTGTTCACTTAGCACATAAAATCTTACAATAACTGTTTAGGATAAAAAAGGAAATGAGGTTTTAGTTTTGGGTGAAGAGAATGTAAAATCTTGAGTTATATAATTTCTACCTCTAATCGAAAAAATAAATAACAGAGAACAAATGATATAAACTCAACTGTGTGAGAATGAAATTGCTGTGGACATTGGCAGCATATCAAAAATATCATTGATGTCAAAGAAAAACTGGGCTACTCATAATCTCCTATAGAAAAATTCCAGAAATAAAGAATACCATAATAAATGGTTGGATATTTATAAATAAAAAAAAAAACAGCTTTACACTTTTCTATCCAAAAAAAATTCAAATAATTTTAAGGGTGTTTTTAACTTTCTCATAACTTTTATAGAAACTCTAAAGACATATGGTGAATTTTTTTCATAAAGAAATATTGAATATTCTATGGTTATTAAGATGTAACAGGATTTCCATGTAGAATAAAATGACCAATTGGGAAAGTATTGAGAAAGGCTCCACAAATAACTTTAATAACCATAGCAATCAGTCATCTTCAATCAATATTTAAAAAAAAACGAATCTAGAGTCAAGATCATACTATGCCCACAACTGTATATAATTGATGAGCATCAGTAATTCATATATCTGTCACATCAGATTCATTAATTTATTCTATTGGATTAACAATAATGATTAATTATAATAAATAAAAAAAATCTGTGACAGTTTCACAGATTCAGTATTTTAAACACGAGGCAATAAAATATAATATTGCATTGATTAAGTAACAGAAAGACTGTAAATATATTATAATAAATCTACTTTATATGAATTTTCAATATTTTACATATTACTATTTTAAATTTATTAATATCAACTATGCTTTCTTCATAGAATTTATAATTTTGTCTTTTGCCTTCACATGATAGTGGATAGAATTGGAAAAGTCATTTTTTATCTTATCATTCAGCTCAAAAGAAACCCCTACAAAAAAGGGGTTATCTGCTTATAGAATAAGCCAAGCTAAAATCTATGTAACAAAATGGACAAATGATTTATAAGTTATAATTTAAAATTATTCCAAATCCAAAACTCAACCAGATTAGCCAAAAAAAATAAATAAATCAAAAACACAAACAAAGGTTTCACTGCTACAAGAAGATTTCTCAAGTATAAAGAACTACAAAACAACACCATATTTATATTAAATATTGCCCACAAATCCATTTACTTCCCATCCACACTTAATATTAAAAGAACTTTTAAATAAATTAACTGCTTCAGTATAATAAATTTTCAATAATAAAGATTCTTTACTACTTCTTTTTATTTAATTAAAGAATCTTTATTATTGAAAATTTATTATTCTGAAACAATTAACTTATTTAAAAGTTCTTTTAATATTAAGGGTGGATGGGAAGTAAATGGATTTGTGGGTAATATTTAATCTAAATATGGTGTTGTTTTGTAGTTCTTTACACTTGAGAAATCTGCTTGTAGCAGTGAAACCTTTGATTGTGTTTTTGATTTTATTTTTTCTTGACTAGTCTGGTTGATTTTAATTATTTATTGACTAGTTTAGCTTTATACTTGTAAAATATTATATATATATATATATAAGCTATAACTAATAACACAATAGTCATTTCTTTATTTATAATTAAAAGATTAACAATACTATTCTATATAGATATTTCTTTGTCAATAAGTTGAATTATTTATAATAATAGCAATCATGTAAAACAGAATTACAAAAAAAAAATTGCATTGATGAAATACAATTTATGCAATGAGAAAGACTAGAAATATATTTATAGGATTTTTTGATTATAATAAATATGTTTTCAAAATTATTAATTATGCTCAAGAAACACTGCTTGAAGTTTATTTATATTGCAGTAATATCAATTAAACTATTTTGCTTCACATGATTCTTAGAATGATATGATATCCTATTGTATATTCATTCCTATTAAAGCAAAAAATATGAATAAGAGTTTAGCTTTTAGGAGAGAAGTTTATCTAAAAGGATTCCTACAAATAACTTCACATTTTTAAACTTAGTGGAGACGGATTGAAGATCAGGTTGGAGTACATTTTATTTTCATTTTTATTTTTTTACTTATCTATAACACTGTAAAACTTATCTTTAACACTGAATGATGTCTTCTCATTCCCAAACACCAAATTCCATCCTCTTTTTTCTCTTGCTTAAGAGTATCTAGTAACATTTGTTTTGGTAATCTTTTTAGATTCTTTGTCAATGTCTAAAGCATTTCAATTTATAGTAAATAATGTTTTCTTGGTTTTTAATATATTTTCATAAACTATGTAATATTTAATCAAACAATTAAGTATGATATATTTTAAAAACTTATTCAAACCAGAAATCAAGTAATTATTTACAGTATTTTAATTCATTAATCTGCATAATGAAATCACGTTTAATTATTATTTCCTTTTAAGTATGTAAAAAATAAAAAACGTCTTAAGATTTATTCATTATGGGGGCGATTCTTCTCATTTTAAAATGTATGTTTTTTTCATAAGAGTTATAAGATCTCGATACTATTGCACAACTACCAATATGATCTAATTATATTTCAAATATACTAATACAATATTATAAAGTGAGGCAAATTGTTTACTATGCAAATTTATATGTTTATTATATCATGTTGCAGAATTAGAAAGCATATATGAAATTTCTTTCATCATATGTTTTGTGTGACATAATAAAATATATAGAGAATGCATGGTCTTTGCAGGAGTATGTTTTATTTTCAAAAGTTCAAATTACATAATCAATTTGTTGCTAACAAGTATGGCACTGAAGATCACTTTGCCATATGGATAATATAATATTTATACAATTTGTAAGTAAATATAGGGTGAAAATTTAAAGTTGTATCTAAGAACAAATAAAATTCTTAGAACATATTCATTCTATATGAAATCAATTTCTTTTGTTTGATTTATTTTTGTATGTTTGCTGATCCTCAATTTAATAGAAAGTTCCACCTTCTAAGCATTCTAAATGTGATTTGGTGTATTGGACATGTCCATAACTTTCAATTTTTGGGCTGAAATGATTTTTTTAAGCTGTGTAATTTCAAATCGTTTGCACAGTGTGATGGGTGCTCTTTGATTTACATGTGAATTGTTATTTCTTTCATTTATAAAACACCAATATTTTAATAGCATTTTGATAGTATGATTCTGCCAAAATTCTCACAAAGATATAACACCATTTTACTTTGTTTTAAAATTAGCTAGAAGTCATGAAATAATAGCTTGAAAAGTGTTATTACACATAATAAAATAGTAAAATTCTTCCCAGGATGAGATAATTTTTATTATCATTTTTTAAATTAGGGAACTAATTTTAATCATTGTGGAATGGATTTAGAAATTATTAGAAATTTAAGACTAAAGATAATAAGAAAAATGTTTTAAATTTAGCCCACCTTATTATAAAAAAAACTAATCTTAATTTTAATCCATTGTTTAAAACTTTGGAAAGCAAATTAAGCAATAAAGCAAGCTTCTGACAAAATGAAATTGTTTGAGAATATGTACAAAGATATTTATGTAACATCACCAATTTTACAAACTACAGATATTAATATTTTCAAATGAAGTTTCTGTGAGAAATTCCATTTACTTTAACTAAATAAACATGGGGAAAATAATCCAAGCGATGAAGCATTAATCCGAAATTTATTCTTAATTTGTTTGGACATAAACTGTCCAAATAGACTCTCTGGGTGAATAAACAACTGTTACCATAATTTTACAGCAGTTAATTTACAATCACTGATTAAATAAATGAAGGAAAACTCACAATTGTATACAAATATTTCTTTAGTTTACATAATCACTAAAAAACATTTAATCTATAAATATACTAGCTTTACATGAAGCTGAAACATCTCTAATGATTAATTCTTTTAAAGTATACCATTTCAATGCTTTCATGGTAAATAAATATCAATGAAGATCCATCAGAAGGTACAATACTTATGATTTGAAATTTGCACTTTTCAAATCAATACTCAAAAAGATAATTAATGACTTTTTACCATCAATTTAATTATAATTTGTAATATAGCTGACAGAATGAGAATCCTAATGAGTGTATTTTGAGTGAAATAATTAGTTTTTTTTTTTTTTTGAGGGGGGTAATTTTATTGAAGATTTATTTTTTCTATTGCAATAGTTAATTGTGAATCAATGATTATGACAATTAAAATTTAATACTTTGAGTTATGTTTCCATCACTCTGTCTTTTGTGAAACTTTCGTTGCTGTTGGCTTAGAAAAACATGGTTTATAATAAGGTTTTTTAACAAAAAAACTAAAAAAACTATAAAATTAAATGCTATAATTTATAATGATACAGTACCTCTAAAATCCCGAGTTCCTAATTGCACTTTAAGCAACATGTAAATAAATCCACTGTTGCATGTAACACATTATTCCTAGAAAACATACAATATAAAGATTTATTTTAATCAATTTTTTTTTATTATTATAATAAAAAATTAAAACACTTACTATAACAGAATGCTAAAGAACCTTCTAAAAATCTGTGGATTAATATATTGTACAGAGAAAGTATCGCTAATTGAAAATCTTTTATTAAATGACAAAAGTACAAGCATTGATTTGAGACATTATTTTAATTGCTGCTTAAAAAAATTTTTGTACTGATATAAATATAAGTATATTAGATTTTAAAGAATTATATTATTAATAAAATAAATTAATGCAATTTTCAGAAATAATTCAAAATATACAAAACTATAGATAACAAAATAATGTTTATTTAAATTTTCAGCAGTTTGGTTTTATAAAGAATAGGAGAGATGGTCCAAAAAATGCACAAAATTAAAAAAGTTCTCGAACCAAGAATTTTAGATTAATAGCAATTTATATCTCTATAGTAACTTTCTATTAAATATAGTTTAAAAGTTAATTATATATAATATCCAATATTTAATTTTCAATGAGATTTTTAGAATATTCCTTTATTACATTATTATAATTCATACAATATACATGTCAAAAATTTCAAATTAATAATTTATTACTATTGAATAAGTTATACATATTTAATTTAATTTTTAATATAATATCAAATTAATTAAATTTTTATATAATTAAAATATTTTTATGACTTTATTATTTATGAAAATATATCTTATTTAATAATTTTGTATTTATTTCACTTTTACATAAAGCTAGCATCTGTCCATATAAGGTCTTTAAATTTCTAAATCATATATATATATATATATATGATTTAGAAATATATATATATATATATATATATATATATATATATATATGGGTTCATCTGTGTAAGATTTTGTTTAAATATTTCAACATTTTGATTTGATCCCACAAGCCTTCAACTGGGAAATGAATACTATACAATTCTAAAAGCACTGTAAACAGTATCTATAAAGATAGTTGTAGAGATACTGTAAATAGTGTTCACAATAATTGTTAATGTTCCACAACTAGTAAAAAACAGGTATATAAAATTGAACAAATTGAAAAATAAATAAGCAACAAATAAAAATTCAAGGAATCTTCAAATTAATTTGATTTTGAACCAATTTTTTCAAGTAGAAGGAAGTTTACATGTGTCAGCTTTGGTGATACAATTTGGTCTTTTTAGCATCTCAATAGCTTCTCTGATATTACATTGGTATAGGTTTTCACATCTGGATAGGATCCTTGAATCAACAAATGTAATAACACATGTAATATTCCTTCTACTTGGAAATTTTTTTTTGAAAATCAAATTAATCTGAAGATTCCCTAAATTTTTACTTGTTGTTTATTTATTTTTGTTCAATTTTATATACCTGCTTTATTTCTAGTTGTGGAATTTTAATAAATATTGTGAACACTGTTTACATCACCTGTATAACTATCTTTATAGAGACTATTTACAATGCTTCTACAATTATATAATATTCATTTTCCAGTTGAAGGCTTGTGTAAACAAGTTCAAACACTGAAATATCTAATTAAAACTTTACATGGATAAACCTTATATCTCTAACCCATGAAAATATTTGTGTGTGTATATATATCATCAGCATCATCAACAATTATCAATCCACTGTGGGATGAAGGTCTCTCAAAGGTCAATCCATCTTCTCCTATCTTTAGCTTCTCTTCTCCACATCACCCCTGCACACTTTCTTATTTCATCCATCCATATGACATGTGGTCTCTTTCTGGGTCTTTTACAATCTCTTGGAATCCAGTTTAAAATTTCAATTGTCCATCTATTATCATCTCTTCTAACAATATGTCCAGCCCAACTCCACTTCAGTCTTTTAATTTTTTCAATGAGGTCAGTAACACCTGTTTGTTCTCTTACCCATACATTGTTTAATAGATTTTCTCAAAATATGAAAATAAAGATTGATTATGATGAGTTAGAAGAAGTTAACAGTTACAAATACCTTGGTCAGATTATTAATACAGATGGAAATATAATGGATGAAATTAATCATAGAATTAAACTTGTTTGGAGTGCTTTTGGTAGAAATAACTTGATACTAAAAGGAAATATGCCTATGTTTTTGAAGAGGAAGGTTTTAATAAATGTGTTTTGACAGTTCTTACTTATGGATCTGAGACTTGGACACTTAATAGAAGAGCAATACAAAGACTTCAGACTACTCAAAGAAGTATGGAGAGATGCATGTTGGGAGTAACAAGAAGGGATCGAAAATGCAATATATATATATATATATATATATATATATATATATATATATATATATATATATTGTAATGGTCATATTTCTACATTCACATAAAAAAATCGAGAGTTTTAGCAAATTATTCCAAAGCTGATCTAGATGAGGGGTTGAGACTTCAAATCAGGTTGCACCTCAGTTTCATTGTCAATGCTCTATGATTTACAACCCTATGAATGATAGATGTGAGGTTACACTTAGACTCTTTTAGTTCATGTGCCAGCAGTAGCAAAGAGAGGAGTATGAGAATCAGGGAATTAGGAATAAATCAAAACTAAATTAATGAAAAACCCACTTATGTGGCTTACAAGATAACACATATATTAATAACCAACACTAAATTAAAACAGATTTGGATAAGATTTAGGATGAGTTGTGAATAACATACTAAACACTGTCATAAATTTCAAAATATTTAATTATTAAAATATAAGTTATTACAAAATGGATGTGCCCTTGGGATTTTACACTCATAGGTGTCTTGCAATAATGAATAAGTTAAATACAAGGTCTCATCTTTATGCACTTTATCATTTAATTTTAAGTTTATTATTATTATTATTATTATTATTATTATTATTATTATTATTATTATTATTATTATTATTATTATTATTATCAAAATCATCATCATCATCATCTATGGTTTATACCCAGGCCTGGATTATGTCTGCCATTCATACAAGGTTTGCAAAGAGTTAAATCTTACAAGAATGACAATATTAAATATAACTTATTTGTTGAAATTACCTAATGATCTATAAATGTACTCCCTATGTAGATTGTTTTATATAAACTAGATATGGTGTTCAGATCAATGCTGAACTGAATAATATTATGGAGGAACAAACTGATGTTTTGCAGCATGGCATCTGTAACTACAGCACTTGGACTAAATTAAGTCCTCATGGTGCCAATGTATCATTGCTCACAAGCTTCAGTACCAAGTACTCAGTCATCTAAAAACAAATGGCTTGCTATATTATTAAGAAGCATTAAGTTTGGGACCAGGGGTTCTGTACTCAAACTCAGTAACTGGCCTAGTGCTCTAAGCCCAAAAAGATGGCTAGGAACAGCCTACACTGCTAGCCCATCAAGATATAGCAAGACATTATACACTATAAGTGTGTTATAAAGATATACTGCAATGCTTATTATAAATACTAATGTGCATTCTTAATAAAAAAACTAAATGTGCATATTATATATATATATATATATAGTTTCGGTCAGTGAAACTACCTTATTCCAGTTTGTAAATAAACATACATAAAACATGCTAAGAAGGTTCTCGTTAAAGTGATCTAGTTTACTAATTAAATCTATATAGTTTATGATGATAACAATGTGAGAGTTCCCTGTGCAGTCATTATTACATCTGATTGGTTATCATATAAGCATTTTTAAGGCACATCTGACAAAGGTTTCAGCCTTTCATATTATTATTATTATTATTATTATATAATCTGCTTGCACTTAATAAATAAATATATTTATAGTTTATGATAATAAACTAAGGAGAAGTAAAGCATATTTGGGACTTAACTAATTACTTACAACATGCTTTAAAAATCATTCATGCTATTAATTAACTAGATATAATTCATTAACATGCAAACCTGAATACTCATAAGCTAAAACATAGTAGGTTAACTATATATATATATATATATATATATATATATATATATATATATATATATATATATATATAATAGGTATCAAAATAGAGTTTTATGTGTGTGCTAAGAGCAACATAAATCCATTATGTAAGAGTTTCTAATCATCTCTTTAATTTTATAAATATTAATAATCTCCATTTTGATTCACGGTGTATCATAAATTCAATACAATAAGCAAAATAAAATAAAAAAGAATAGGCATGACTGCAGACAAGGATATTATATATGTAATATAATAACTGGTTACAGTTATTATGTGAGAAGAATTATTAACTTATAAATATTCATTTAAAGGCAAGATTATTACAATTATTAATTTTACTTTAGATTTACATAAGTGTTTATTTTACAATGTTTATTTATTAAGAAATTATTACAAGTTAATATTTATGAATGTTCCACATTACAGCTAGCTTAAGAGAATTATTAAATTAGTTTAAGATTTATTTTATAGAGCTCTGTGGGAAGAAATGTTACCAATCTTCTAGCTGAGGCATCCTTCATGGTGTTTAACACTGGTATTCTCTGTTGGACCATTTTGTCTCTGATGTCTTCTTGGCATGAAGTTTGTCTTGAACTCCTCCATTTCAATAAATTGGTCTTCTGAAGGAAGATGGCAAATGTGTGGTCTTCTAGCTATTTGTTTCCATTATTAAATTGGTTGTAACTTCTGGCAGTAATTGAATCATTAATTTAAAAGAGTGAACATTAGTGCTTGATTTTGGTTTTTTTATATATCAACTCCTTTACTTACCCTTTCAAGACCATGAAGTTGTTTACAGTTTAGAAGTTTTTAATCATAAGTTTTAACATAATTTTGTTAACTTTAAAAAAGACAAAAGTGAAATGTAAGAGCTTGACTGATTTTCTTTTGTCGTAAATCTATATTAGAATTTATTTTAAAATCTGTTCTTGGTTCCTCAAAATTAAACTAGATGTGAATGATGTGAGATTTTCCAAGAATCAGGTGATCTTTCAAAAGAGATTTAAGTTCTGTAAACATTCTGCTCTATGTGTAATCTTGTCACCTCTGGAATTAAAATTTATATGTGAATAAAAGTAAATTTGTACTTTAATTTTATAATACCTTAAAGATAAAATAATTTAAATAGCATTACAATGTTTAGAAAATCTATTACATGGCAATTTCATTCACATATATAATCAGGTGTGCTTATACACCTACAACAGTGCCTACACAACTTACTTTATTTATCAATTTAATTTATAATTGACTATACATACTATAATTATACACATACAGACATTAATGTTGGGTGTACACAAATATAAATATGTGCACTTAAAATAAATATACTTTATTATACATGTAAATATGTTAGTTTATTATTACATGTGTGGACTTGGATGGGTTTGAACTAGTGGAAAAATACTACTATGGAACATAGTAGGTAAACAGGATGTTGGACCAATTAATATCTTTTCAATAGATAGATAGATAGATAGATAGATAGATAGATAGATAGATAGATAGATAGATAGATAGATAGATAGATAGATAGACAGACAGACAGACAGACAGACAGACAGACAGACAGACAGACAGACAGACAGACAGACAGATAGATAGATAGATAGATAGATAGATAGATAGATAGATAGATAGATAGATAGATAAATAGATAAATAGATAGAAGAATGAATGGCTAAATAGATAGATAGGTAGATAGATAGATAGATAGATAGGCAGACAGACAGGTAGATAGATAGATAGATAGATAGATAGATAGATAGATAGATAGATAGATAGATAGATAGATAGATAGATAGATAGATAGATAGATAGATAGATAGATAGATAGATAGATAGATAGATAGATAGATAGATAGATAGATAGATAGACAGGTAAGTAGGTAGATAGATAGATAGATAGATAGATAGATAGATAGATAGATAGATAGATAGATAGATAGATAGATAGATAGATAGATAGATAGATAGATAGATAGATAGATAGATAGATAGATAGATAGATAGATAGATAGATAGATAGATAGATAGATAGATAGATAGATAGATAGATAGATAGATAGATAGATAGATAGATAGATAGATAGATAGATAGATAGATAGATAGATAGATAGATAGATAGATAGATAGATAGATAGATAGATAGATAGATAGATAGATAGATAGATAGATAGAGAGAAGTAATGTAAACAGAACATCCATAAATATATACTTGAAAACCTACATAGGAAAAAAGGGTTTTTTAATAACTATATTTAAAAATCTGGGTATGATTTTATAAAAATCCAGATGAGTATTATTTAAATTACATTTTGTTTCTATAGATTTGTTATTAATACAACACATCAAAGTCTCTTCAGTGCATTTTTATGGTTTGAAGAATATACATTCTTAAATATAGTTTACATGGAAATTATCTTTCATATATTGATTTTGAATTACATGTTTATAACATCTTGACTATTAACCGCTATCCATTTGTTACATATTTTACACCTACATCCACAAGTAATTATCTGTTTTACATATAATAAAAATATACCTATTTTATTTGTGCTTCATAATGTTAGCACAGTCTAACATAGCTGGTGAAAGGAATTTCCTTAAAAGTGATAATGTTAGGTTTGTAGCCCTATGCTTTACATTAAAATATATATTCTAAACATAATATTTTCAGAAATTATAACTGAAATTACTAATATCATATTTAATAAAACATTAATACAAAAAGCTATTTTTTAATAAGTATGTAAATAAATCAGAGCTATTAAATATATAACATTCAAATTATGTGAACTTATACTTTTTTAGAGTCTGATTTATAAATTATAGTAAGATTTCAGATGTAGTGAGCCTGTGAAAAAAATTAAATATAAAAAACGGTCCTTAGAAGCTATGTTCAAATACTATTTCTTTATCTTAAGCCAATTATCTCAAAGACAAATTAAATTTCAATAATACCCATCTTTGTCTTTAAAATGCACTCATTCCCACTGAGAAAGTTAAAATGCATAATCATTGATTTTAATCTCAAAAATCATACATTATAACTGCACCAAATATGTCAAAGCAAGGAATCCTCAAATACCATAACAAATTTTCAATTTACAAAAAAATTGGATCAATGCACATATTTACTAAAACAGGCAAAACTCACTCTACGTATTGCCACACACAGCAAGCAATGGATGCCAGAAGGCTTGTGCATAAAATCCCCATCTAGTGCCTGTTTTGACAACAGTTATACACAAGCATAAGAGGAGGTGGTCATGTGACACATATTTACTACTACTATGATTTCCAGAAACATTTAATTTTCCATATTCCAAAATTAACAAATTAATGGTTACCCTTACTATCACTAAACCATAAAATGATAAAACATATTTATATAAACTTTTTATTCTTCTACGTATAAACTTATGGTAATTAATCATTAATAAAGTATGTTTTTGTAATCAAAAATAATTTAAATTTCAAAATTAAAACTTAAATAATAAAGTAGTCAATTAAACATAATTAAAATCTAATGACTTTTATATAAATTAAAATAAAAAATAAAGATGAAGTATTTAAAATTAATTAAAATCTTTATTAATATTAGTGATTAATTAGTAATATTTCAGACAGAATATGCGTTCTTTTTTTAAATTGTTATAAATTATCTAATTCAGTGTTGTAAAGCAAAATTTATATAGAAAATAAATCATAAATAAAAAAATATATGATGACAAAAGAAGAGAAATTTATAAACTTTCAAAAGATGAAGTTATAAACAGAGAGAAAAAAAGATGTGGTCGCAAAATATTATTAGTTAAAATATGTACGAGTGGTTGGTTACCTATGATTATAAAAAAAAGATACATCATATTAATAATACACAAAATATATTTCTAAGAATATGAAATGCAATTTTTTCCATTATGAATTTATAACAACTAAATATCAATTATAATCTTTTTCATTGGTTAATTATACTTGTTTTCTTATATGATGCTGAGTTTTATTTTTTTATAAATACGATATATTATACTTTGATCATTATTGTTTTGCTTTGTGTTTTTCTTGTTTTTGTTGTTGCTGTCTTAGTTTCTATAGCAAATTGTTTTTCAAACATTTTATGTGAATTTGTATGCCCACAATCATAATTATATACATTACTATGACTCACAATAAAGCATTAAACATTTTTTTCAAATCAAGCTATCACTGATAACAAAGAGGAAAAAGATGTAAATTATGACATCACTAAATAAATACCAATAATTTTCATCTGAAATATTATTTGGAAATCAGTCCTCATTAAAAGTATTACATGTTTTGGTAGTACTTTTAAGTATACAATTTGTAAGAAATAATACTAAAAGTAAGTTACTTTTAATAATACCAACAAAAAAAAGCCTAACTTTACTTAGCAATGATAATGATTATGATATAATTACTTTGTCCATCATCAACTTTCTCCCTAGTCTCTCAAACAATATTAATTAACTTGAAATAACTATTGATAAGAATGCAGACTTTAGAATTGGAATTATACTGGCTAAGCAGCAGATGAAATATAAGAACACTAATGACAATACAGCTAATACAACCAATTAGAGTAAAACATTGATTAGTCTGATAAGTAAAATGACTAAAAAATAAGATAGTAATATATTTAATTCTCAGATAACCATTACCTATGATAAACCATTTAGTTGTAAAAACTTAATTGTTCTTTTTTGAAAAGTTAAACATTTACTAGAAACAATGCATTAAATTACATAATCATTATATTCAATTTTCAAAATCTCACTTCTTCATATGATACATAATCTTAATTTAACACTATCATTAAATGACTTCATCTTTCTTGATAAAACATGTCTTATTTTATTGTCTTACAAAAACATAAAATGTAAAATTCTTTAAAACATGTCCTTACATTTCCATGTTATTCTGTGATCTGTATTAATGAATCACTCTTTAATGAAAAAAATAATATAGGGAATAACATTTAAACAATAAATTAAATACATCCATATATATATATATATATATATATATATATATATATATATATATATATATATATATTGAAATAGTTTCATGTAATTTTATCTTGATAAAGAATGGAAATTAAGTGGTTAGATTCATGTAAACAGAGATAATGTTAGCTTTTGCTGTTGCCAGGAAACTATTAATTACTACTAATTGACAATTCTTCTGAGGCTAAACAACTTTTCTCCATTAATCTATAATAGTTTTTATTAGGGTTTATTAAAAAAAAAGGTCCTCTTTTACTTTAAATTCTAGTTGTTAAATGGATTTAAATACAAAAAGCTATTTTTATATGTCTGAGAATGTGAAAAAATTACATGTCTTTTGACATTTTGTATATAATATTTTAAACATCTCCACAAAGTTGTATATGTTGAACTAAATATTTTCATGGATTGTTATTACAATAAAAAGATTATGACTATGTAAACAAATATAAGTTTAGCTTTTGATGTTGCCAGGGAACTATCAATTCCTACTAATTGACTATTCTTCCAAAGCTAAACAAGTTTAATCCATTTATCTATAATAGCTTTTTTGCTGGGTTTATTAAAGTAAAAGGGTATTCTCTTTCACTTCAAACCAAATTCTTATAAGAATTTAAATACTGAAACTCTATATATCTTCAGTTTACATCTTAATTTAAAGTAGTACTTTATATTATAAAAAAAATATTATTATAAGAATTTGAATTATATTTAAATTTATCTATGATAAATAACTTTTATTACTAGTCAAAAATCTCTTTTTTAGATAATATTTACAAATTATGTCATTTTTAAGTTTTATATTATTGAAAATTCTACTTAAATATATATAATATAGGGTATATGAGCACAGATTCACACCACCCACCTCTCTCCACTCTATCTAATAACACTGATACACCTAAACACATATATGCTGAAAAGATAAATAATCACCAATATACGTATTTCATGATAAACCAGCAATCATCAGTTGGTCCAGACTATCATCTTTAAACACATATATAGTATAAGTGCTCAGATATATATTAAGATAGACTATCCTCATAGTTTAATGGACAGGATTCAATCCACTCCACACTCCAACTCTTCAACCATCCATCCAATTGAAAATCTGATGATGGAACGCTCAAAGGTGATTATTTATCTTTTCAGCATATATGTGTTTAGGTGTATCAGTGTTATTAGATAAAGTGGAGAGAGGTGAGTGGTGTGAAAGTCTGTGCTCATATACCCTATATTACATATATATATATATATAAGTCTGTGCTCATATACCCTATATATATATATATATATATATATATATATAGCCACAGGTATATAACAAGCTTGTGTTTCAGTTATTACATTATAGAGATGTCTTCCCATCCTTGCATATGTATTAAATGGATTATGCCATGTACATGTGGGGTTCAGATTGACCTTAGGTCAACATGGGTGTGACAATAATCTCAGCCTCAGGGTGGCCTTTGAGCGTTCCATCATCAGATTTTCAATTGGATGGACGGTTGAAGAGTTGGAGTGTTGAGTGGATTGAAGCCTGTCCATTAAACTATGAGGATAATCTATTTTAGTATATATCTGAGCACTTATACTATATATGTGTGTAAAGATGATAGTCTGGACCAACTGATGATTGCTGGTTTAGCATGAAATACGTATATTGGTGATTATTTATCTTTTCAGCATATATGTGTTTAGGTGTATCAGTGTTATTAGATAGAGTGGAGAGAGGTGGGTGGTGTGAAAGTCTGTGCTCATATACCCTATATTACATATATATAGCCACAGGTATATAACAAGCCTGTGTTTCAGTTATTACATTATAGAGATGTCTGCCCATCCTTGCATATGTATTAAATGGATTATGTCCTGTACATGTGGGTTTCAGATTGACCTTAGGTCAACATGGGTGTGACAATAATCTCACCTCATGTGGCTTTTGAGCATTCCATCATCAGATTTTCAATTGGATGGACGGTTGAAGAGTTGGAGTGTGGAGTGGATTGAAGCCTGTCCATTAAACTATGAGGATAGTCTATCTTAATATATATCTGAGCACTTATACTATATATGTGTGTAAAGATGATAGTCTGGACCAACTGATGATTGCTGGTTTAGCATGAAATACGTATATTGGTGATTATTTATCTTTTCAGCGTATATGTGTTTAGGTGTATCAGTGTTATTAGATAGAGTGGAGAGAGGTGGATGGTGTGAAAGTCTGTGCTCATATACCCTATATTACATATATATATATATATATAGCCACAGGTATATAACAAGCCTGTGTTTCAGTTATTAAATATATAATAAATTCTTTTTTTCTTTACCAATAAAAATTGTAATTATACATATGCGATTTTTTCGCATGCGTTAGTGAACCTGTAATTATACTATATGTTTAATATGCCTGCTTAGAGCTTTTGAGATTTAGTATTCTAATCTCATACTTATAGCTTTTACGAATGAAGACTGTTGTGATTAATTTTACACATATGCAAATGAGCTAACATCAACACAAGGGAATTTACCAACACAGGTATGCATATAACAGGGTTAAAAATAAGAATTAAGAAACATCAATCTTCTGGGACCACCAAGCAGCTACAGGCCATGTATTCGAACCCAGTTGTTTTCAAATAATTTGCACTGAGAAGAATGATGCCAAAAGAAAAATCAAAGAAGCTTTTTACATAGCAAATGATCTCAGTGCCATTAATAGAAGAGAGTCATGCTTTGCTCTCTCCAAACAATGGACTAACTAATTAAAAATTCAAGCTCATTTGCATATGTATACAATAAATCACAACAGACTTCATTTGTAAAGCTATGAGTATTAGATTAGAATACTAAATCTCGAAAGCGCTAAGCAGGCATGTTAAACATTATAGTATAATTACAGTTTCACTAACGCATGCGAAAAAATCGCATATGTATAATTAAATATATAAATAAAATTATCACTTATTCAATTTTGATCCTTAGGTTTCTTTAGTTGATTCTTTTTTATTATTCTGTTTTTTCTGTAAAATGTTATACTTTCTAATATTTTAATTATAAATTGACTATTGTTTATTCGGTAATCAATAATTTTTTAATAAGAAATATAAAATAAGGTTGAAATATAAAAAAAAAATTTACACAAGTTTTGCATTTTATTTTTTGTATGATACAGTATAAACAAAACAACAAATAATAATAATATTTTTAATATTGGTGATAATTTTTGTCATAAGGCTTTCTAAATAGAATTTTTTTCTTCAATAATTTATTCATTTGAAACTTCTACAAAAAAAATTGTTGTTGGTGAGGCCACTCATACATAGACTAGTAACTTACATGTCAAATTGTTTTACATCATTTCTTTGCTATTATCCACATACATAAGATAAAGTGAGAAGAGAAACTAAAATCCAAACCTTGAATAATGATAGAAAACACTACGTGTTAGTAGATCATGTCCATAAATTGTGATTCAATTAACCAATGTTTTCTTGTTTTTGAATAACATTTCAATAGTATAATAACTAACTTACTTCATGATAAATAGTTGGAAAAATAATATTATTTATAACAAACTATATATATATATATGATAAACAAAAATGCAAGTTAAAAAACTTGCTAACGCTTGTATTTATGTCCACAGATGGCGTCCTACCAAGACTGCCAATCAAGCGTATGTTTTGTTTACATAAACGTCAGAGTAGTTAGTATTCACTATCTCTAACTATAATTCCACTTTCAGATCATGATTTCAAGCTATTTGCTATCGTCAGTGAAAGACAGGAATTATTCCTGTCTTTCACTGACGATAGCAAATAGCTTGAAATCATGATCTGAAAGTGGAATTATAGTTAGAGATAGTGAATACTAACTACTCTGACGTTTATGTAAACAAAACATACGCTTGATTGGCAGTCTTGGTAGGACGCCATCTGTGGACATATATATATATATATAACTTCCAAATATGTTAGATTTGAAAGATATATATCCTGGTTATTATTTTCTATAAATATGACAGTATACTTGCCAGTTGTATGATGACAAATGCTCAGTATGTGAGTGATTTGATAGGGAAACAAATCAAGCCTGTATTTTTACAAGTTCTCTTGGTTTTAAATTGTATTAAAAGAAAACCAGTAAACTGAAAATAGCCTAAGATTAAACAACGAGTTTGTTTCAAACAAAATAGATCAAGTGCATGTATTTCATAATAAAATCAATGAAAATGATTTTTAAAAAATGTAATTCAGTATAATAATGCTGAAATAAAAATTATTTCCAAGAAATTTTTGAGACAACAGAATGTCTACAATTAACAATAACAATTTTTCATTCATTATCACCCCTTAAAGAATTCTAGATTTTTCCTTGGTCTTAGTGAGATGGACAACTTATATTTAATAATATTATTTAAAGCCCAAATTTAATTTTGTACCATGTTACTTTTGATAAATTTTTTATTTGCTATACTAACTGTGAACAATTTGTTTCCTGCAAAACAAATCCAATATATCTTCTTTTTAATGAACAATGCAGTTTTTTTAGAAAATTATGACCAAAAACTATTTATTTAACAGTTAAATTTAAATACTCACAAACATATATGTATATCAGACCTATACCAAATTTATTATAGCCCAAAATCTCAAATTGAAGTTTAAGAATGTATATTGCTATGCCAAAACTTTTAATCGAACAATTATACAATCTTAGAAACAGTTTGTACTCAATACAACTGGAAAAAATAATCTTATCTAGCTTTGATAAAAAGCACTGCCTCAAATCAAAATCTTGGCTAAGCAATTTTAAATTCTAATGCTGTATTAATTATTAATTGTATATACATTTTTTGCATATCATTATGCCTTAATCATTTTATTACGCAAATGAGATTTAAATTTTACATTTGGTTTAGAAATTATATAATAATGTTTATGTAAATAAATAATCTAGGTGCAGTGATCTTAAATCCAAGGTTCTTCCTGATGAAAGCTATAAGCTAAAAACTTGTCTGAGTATATTGGATAAATAGGCACTAGATAGAGATTTTATGCACAATCTCTCTTGCATCCATTAATTATTAACACTTACACTTGGTGGCACTACTGTATGGAGAGTTTGCTATTGTTATTAACACCCTGTGTAAGCAAATGAAATAGTGATCACATGATGTTTTGATGCTTTTATGTCTAACATGCTCATGGTTGACTATGGTTTTTGAAAAACTAAAGATACCAAAATGTATAGATGCTGAACTAAGTTCAGATTTATATAAATATACAAGTGAATGAGCTTGAATTAAAAACATTCTGTTTTCATTGTGGGCTCCTAGCTTTATGAATCCATTGATTACTAAAGATTGAACTTGGTGCCACTACTGTATGGAAAGTTTGCTACTGTTATTAACAGCCTGTGAAAGCATATAAAATAGGGATCACATGATGATTTGATGGTTTTACTCATTAATGTATTTATTTAAAGTGAATGGTGTCAAAATTTTGAGTGCATAAAATTTTATGTCTGTAAATCAAATTTTATTAAGATACCCATACAATGTGAAATTGTAATATTAGTATCTTTTATATTGCTAATTTAAGTTTTAAAGACTTTTATTGTTTAAATGTTAAATATTTTTTATAAAATATACTTAGGTTAGCAATAAAACTTGCAATAGCCTTAACTGTTAATAGTATATGAAATTGCATAAAATAATATATATTACCTATTTACAAAAATGAGAAAAACAAGTTATCCTTAGTAGTGCTTTTGATAATTGGAGATAGATATGCTAAAGTTTAAGTATCAAAACAAATAAATATAGAGTGTGGAAATCTTTTTATCTCTTGCTCTCTTGACTCTAATTAAATTAAGTATTTTGGTGTTTTTTAGAAACATTATTATATAAAAATTGCATCTGATTTACCAAAGTGCATATAGAATAAATGTTGAAGCCCTAATTTCAGGGAATATGTCCTCTAAAAGTGATTTAAATAAGGCTTATTTGTACATTGCAATTATGAGTTTGAAATAGACTTGGAATTACTCACCAAATACTTTCAAAAGATTGACATTCAAAAAATAAGTGAAATTGAGTTTCTGTATCTCTAATGGCAGAGCCATCTTTGGAATCAACATTTGCACAAAAACATTTATATTTATAAAAATGTCTTGTAGGTAATGATTGTAAATTTAATTTTAATTTACAATTATTACCAACATTATATTTTCAAAAATATAAAAGATTCTGTGCTTAGTTTGCTTTGGCAATTAGAGCAGCAAACCCATGAGCTTAGAACTGTGAATTTAGGCACATGTCACTTCTGATACTTATACCTCCTATGAATTTTTGAGCAAGAAAAAATTCAATTTACTTATTTTGCTTGAAAAAAAATACATGATTACAAAAAGATTTAGAAATAGCCTCTATTTTCATCAGATTTTTTTTGTTTAAAAATTATTATTAATAAAATTATTTGTGCTGCAGATAAAAATGCTGAAAGCAGGCATGAATGTATGTTTAATAAAAATTAATAGAGAATCCAATGTTTATTACTAAGATTTCATGATGAGTTCTTAAGCCTAAAGTATTCCTTTAATTCACAAAAGAGTGAAATGCAGCACGTACAGAAAGACTTTTCATGTTGTTTGAAATATATATTCAATGCTTTTAGTGGTTGTTAAATTAATTAGTGAATTATTTCTTCAATAGAAAACAAAAAAAAGCGTTAGAAATTACAAAAATTTCTTATGATATTTCATTAAAGAGAAACATTTTAAAAATCGTCATTTCTAGGCAATACTTTCCTATTTGTGAAAAAAAGCAAGAGTGTAAATCAATACTTTAATTCCTGTTAAAACTATTTTACTCTTAGAAAACAAAATCAAAAATTGATATTTCGAAATGTATATATTGCAAAAATTAATTTAATATTCAATTCATCAAAAATTACATATTCCCAAACACTTAATGCAATATACGTTTGGAATCGATAAACATTAAATTAATTTTGAAGAAATATTTTATATATTTGTTCATGAAAATAACCAATATATATATTTTTTTTATTTTGAAAGAATGAAAATAATTGCAATAAAATAAATAATTTTAATTTCTATCTTATTTCTTAAAAATGAATAAAGGTAGAATTTTATATATATATAATAATGGAATGAATTTTGTATTAAATATCATTTATACTTCACAAGAGGTAATCACCATCAACTATATATCATAGCACAATCACTAAATGAGATATGTTCAAGAATACAAACAATGCTTACATCCATGCTCTATTAGAAATATGTTAGGTGAAGCATCATCTCTCAAAACTGTTGTCTGATCTAAACAGAAATAGTGGGTGAGAATGTAACAAATATAATTTAAATAGCCCCTTGGATGCAAGCTCATTACAGTATAATGAAATTTGAAAAATCAAATCATAGACATTCTTGAATGAAGTTTAAGACTTTGCCACTTCTCCCAAACTCGATTCTGAGCTACTAACTCTCTTTATTTCTTAATAAATGAAATCAAATACATTTAATAACATGTTTACATATATATCTTAATGACCTGTTCCATTACATTTTACTTGCCAAATACATGAATAATGACCATTAGGTTACTTCTGCTCAGAAATCAGCTAATAAAAATACCTAAATGATGATTATTCTTAATTTTCCTAGTTAAAAATCTACCATTGACTCATCAATTAGTAATCAATATAAGCTATTGTAAAACTGAGATACAATTTAGAAGTGAAATTATACAATGTTTTTATGTTTGAATTATAAAAATTCACAAAACATTCTTATAGTGCAAGGATATATTTAAAAAAAAAGATTTTCAATATTTTTCCATACACAAATTTTTTCAACTTTTTATTCATATTCATAAAGACAAACATATACTAAGGAGAGATGCAATTGATTAGATTTATGTGACTCTCTTTCATTTATCTGTAACAATTATTTGCTAGTTGTATGTTTATTCAACAATAGCAAATTAAACTATATATATATATATATATATATATTTAATTTGCTATATATATATATAGTAATATTAATATTTAATATATATATATATATATATATATATATATTAAATATTAATTTTAACTAAAATGGAAAGAAAAGGTAAAGTGGCTAACAGGTTTCTCTGGTCATAGTTGCTGAGAGATGCCTGACTACATTTAAGGAGAAATCACAGTGCATCACATCACAAAGAAAAATCATGTCTGCTGTTTTTAATAGGACTCTATACAATTGTATAAACATCTTTTGTTTCAATTTTTAAATTGAAAATTGTAAGTTTGATGTAGTTTGGTTAAATATTGATTTTTAATTTTATAAAATTAAATTAAGTATTTAAGCTTTGTTATAATGTGTGATGTTCAGATAAAGATTTTGTTTTATTATGTTTGAATATGTTTGGTTTTTAAGAAAATCCAAGACTGGAGAAATGGAATAATGTAAAACAAAAAATTATCATGGACAAAAAAGAGACTCCTAAATAAACATTGTAATTGGAGTTTTTTTATCATTTGTTTTTTAAATTAGAAGTGGAATAATACATGATAATCAACTGTCTCTTCTTTCTAAGATACCTTGTATGAATCTCAATTTACCATCTATTGAGAGAAATTGCTAACTTTTTTTAAATATCAGTAATTTCACATATATTTTACTTTAATATTTTAATTCCTAAAAAAATGTATAGATGTCAGGGTAATTGAAAATGCAGTGACTTGAAAGACTTTTAAACATAGCTTTGATGGTCTTCTATTTATTTTTGGAAATCCCCATCTTTGTGGTATTACTTTGAGAAAATATTTTAAATGCATAAAACTTAATTTTTTGCAAAGTTTATGATGATCCATGATTATTTTTCCACAATAATTGTTTAATGGTTATTAAAAAACAAGAACATAAAATATTACTTCTTTATTTCATATGCAAACATTTTATTTTTAAAAAGAAAATGTTGTTTTCCACTATAATGTTAACAATGCAAATTATGAAAAAAGCTGTTTGCTAAATATTATCACTGATTATCTGTTAAAATATACCACAATACTGTAAAAATTATGTTAAAAAATTTAAAATCATAATTTTATAGATTCATCAGATATTGATATTTACTCATTTACATTTTTAATACAAATATCAAATTATAAAGTTTTTTTTTTAAATGAAAGTGTTACTGCTGACAACTGATAATAAAAAATGTTTATTGTTTGATTGTGAAGTATTTTTTTTAATATTAGCAAAAGTCAAATATGTTTTTTTGAAATTTTAATTTCTAAACAAAAATATCTATCAAATGAAATTAAATTCACTATAATCTGATAAATAATTCCAAGGCAATAAGTATTTTTTTACTAAATGCTTAAGAAAGAGTGGAGTATGAAGAGATTGAAAAATCCTGAGTTCAAATTCCTCTGCTTACATATATAAAAACAGTGATAAATAATAATGTTTTAATATTAAAATTAGCATTAAAAGTTTAAAGACAAGAAAAACAAAACTGTAAAGTTGGAAAAATTAAATCATAATTTAGTTGCTTTATGTATATTTTACAAAGATTTATTTCAGTAATATCAAATGGAGTTTAATTATTTTTTACTTATCACATTTATTCCATCTATTGGTAAAAAAAAAAAAAACTTATTGTTGTGATTAAGTATGCAATTTACATTTTTTTATATATTTGCAGTATTAGCACAATATTTTTTAAAATATTTTTCATCTTTAAATTTAAATTTGTAACAAATTTTGTAATGCAAAATACAATGATGAATAAAGAATAATTTATTAAAAGACAAAAAAAAACATGAATATTGACTGATAGAAGTTGTTTACAAAAATTTCACAAAGAAAGATTAAAAAGACGATTAATTAAATTATTAAATTAAACTAATAAATTATGTATATATATATAGATGTAATGAAAATAATTACATTTCTACAAGTTTCAGAAATGGGATTTACATCTTCCAAAGCGTAAGCTTGTGGTTAAGACCTGTAGAGGTCCCTACCTTCGCATTTTCACGTGCATATTTTAATATTTACAGTCTTAGTAAATATTAAAACAAACATTCAACTTTGAATGGCAAGATTATTAATAATAATGATCATAATTTGGAACAAAATATTTTATTCCTTGATTGACACAAATAAATTAAATAAATAAATTATATTCTATATGGACGTACAAGTTATTAATTTAAAAAGATACTTTAGTTATAAATAAAATGTCACATGTATATTCAGAAATTTTAATGTCTGACTTTTGCATATGCAATCTTTCCTTTTATAAAAACTATTAAAAACAAAAAATATCATTAATATTTTCTCTTATTCATTTAATTATTATTTTAGTAATAACCCAATCATAACCATAACTACTGATTAAATTATGAAATTATTTTCTAAAAATATAATTTACAAACAAATTAACCTTTTTCACATCTGGTATTTCTGTAATCAACCAGATTTCTTAAATGATAATTGAACTATCATGGTGTTTAATGTAGACAGCTACCTTGAAATATTTATTTTAAAAAAATCATCTTTATGTCTTCATTTCTGAAATTAATTCTAGAATATTTGTTGAATATTCCATTGAGAAACTATTTCATATTTCTAATGTAAGCATTTTTGCTTTATATTATTTTTATTTTATTTAAAATTGGTAGGCATTAGCACATTCCTGCATTTTAAATGAATCCAGCAATGTTTTTATATATCTCGCTTGTATTAATCCTTTTGTTTAAAAGTATAACGGAGTTCACATTTATTTACTGTATTT